>JAKSZP010007928.1:0-269027 GCA_022478985.1 Massospora cicadina
ATGTAAATGGTATCTTATTAAAGCTGAGCAGTTTGATATTTGTTTGATTTGATAGGTTAAAAAATTTTCCATGCAATTAGTGGTTAAGTTTATTAAATAGGTTCAATTGGAAGACTTTTCTTTCTGCTTAATCTCACTTTCAAGCAACTTATGTGAAAAAAATTATCACCGTCATCTGGCCACATCTAATTTCCAATTGATGTCCTCAGATCTGCGCCTACTTCTCCAGTGTGGAGCAGTGGCGCTCCACCACTTAGCGTTTTCCACCCTATGAGAAAATGCATTCAGATGGGCTCAAATAACATGCCAACCTCTTCCAGCCAATTTGTCCCCCCACAGGACTTAGCGCTCCACCTTGTGCACATCCACCCTTCTCACCCCCATCCTCTCTCCCTTCCTTGTTCAAATATTTGATTCTGCCTCTATGTCAACTATGGGCATTTATTACTATATGCTGACAAAGCAATAATAAAACTTGCCACCACTGCATTTGTGCTGGCTAGCTTTATTGATTTCCGCCCTTTTAAGGGCTATTTTTGATATAGGCTTCCAGATGGAGGAGGACACTGCAGCAGCAGCTTTAACTCCCTAATTTAAAATAAACTCCCATTCCACCTACCTTTATTTGCCTACCTTCTGACACATACTGGTGGTGTACTTTGCGTCCCTCCCTTTTCACCTCCCAACCCAAGTTTTTTATAAACAGTCAATGGTGGGGCTTTTGGTTTATGGCATTCAACCCAACCTCATCTTTACTGTTCCATCTGATGCAGAGCACCTTGCTGCCCCTTGCGCCACTGCCACTATAATCCCACACCACCCTGCCATAGCCCAACAAATCCCCCCATGCTTGTATCACAGTGGCACCTGAGCATTTCTTTTGGGCTCATATTGATAGTAGTTGCCAAATTTGTCCCCTCTGTTTTAAGGCTAACCATTTAAAAAAATTATGCCCCCAAGTAACTTTCTCTGATGCAGCTTCAGAACCATTTTCAGCGGAATCTGAATGGGGCATTTTGTTGCCCCCTCTCACCTAACATTCTTTCTCAATGGGCCAGAGTGGGAAATCTGCCCACACAAATCATCTGACCACATTCCCCCCACCCAAATTCAACCCAGCTAATCAGAGTCAGGCTTGGACCACCATTTATACCCAAGCATCCACCCATTTGCCTACCACCACTCACCCAAATTCAGCCTCCACTATTCTCATGAACCAGAATCCTTGGAACCTATTAGCTGAGGTTGATGAATCTGGTAAAATTATCACAAATGTGGAATCTGATGAGCCTCTCAGCCTAGATGATTATGATTGGGCTAAATTTTATTTTTATGATTTTGACAAAACTCTCTTACCCAAATGCTTCACTCCTATACCTAATGCCAACCCTTACCAAAGTGACAACCAGCTCACCTTAGCAGCGGTGGCCTCACCCCATTGCCAACACCTCCATAAAGCAGTGGTCCAATCAGTTGCTCAATTCATCAAAGGACTGAGAACAGTCAACTTACCCCCTGACTTCCTCAAAGTAGCATAGGGAGAAATTACAAAATTGAATGATGATGCCATAGACGCTGTCTTGCATGTTGCTAAACTTACAGCGTTCAACCCATCTGCTGAAATTGCCTATGGAATATAACCAATTTGGCCCAACTCCCAGATGCCTGCCTTCAAGCTGAACATCATGTTACAGAATTAGTTGAGGCTGTATTCTAAGCTGATATTGAGGAATGTTACCCATGTTTTACCCACATCCAACTCCACCACGCTGATGCCCCAATGCCCTGGATCTCCACTTTTGTCTGCTACTACAACCCTTGTGATTCTGTCATGCGCAATAAGCATGTAGCAGAGATGTCTGACCACCCCTTCTCCTCTGCCATGGTGGGTTAGCAATATTATGTCCCCACCTGGTTGGAGGTTTTGCTTTGTTTTGTTGTTCTGTTTGTTTGGTTCTTTTTCTCAAAGAGTATTGGTAATGTCTGTCCCCTGGTTGGCGTACCTCATATAAATTTTTAAAATTTTTAATAGGTTCAATTGATTTTAAGCAAGTAGTAGTTTTTAGCTGATTTAATAAGATTAATTACTCCTAAAATTATTAACGGCCATCTACCAATATAAACCTTAGTATAAATACCTTATATATTATTAGATTAACCCACAAAAAATGCTGGGTAAAACAGGCTATTAGATAAACACAAGGCAAAAAACTATATAAAAAAGCAAGCATTTGTATGTGTGAGCAATGAACCAGGTGTAATTGCCCACAAGTTTAACCACAAGCTAAGGTGGGGCAAATATGCTATGACAGGTTATATCTATTCTGGCTAGGACAGGTATAATTTCCTCCATCCATTTTTATCAATATAAATTAATGATATAAAATTAAAAAAGAAGGATTGCGTGGTGGTCATTCAGGGTATTTCCTGCCACTTCTGAATCTTCTTTGAATAAAAGTATATGTGTGCAATGCCCTGCTAAATACTGCACATAGAATTTTATTTTAAACATAGAAAGATGGGAGCTGGTCCATGTGAACTTGTTGGGATTTTTGCCCATATTCCCAGCCTGCTAGATTACCAGGAATTGCTAGGAGATAATTTCCTAAGGCGAGGTAAATTGGAAATCAGTTAACCCAAATTTTGGAGTAACTATGTTTGGGAATTTTGGGATATTTGCCTGGTCATATCTGTCAGGGATCAGTCTGGAAAAATACTTAAGATCTTGTCAGGTGGAGTTGCAGACAAAATAGGGGCATCTGATAGTGATTAACTATCAGGTATACTGATTGGGATCAGTCAGTTTTCATCACTGACTGATTGGGAATGAGTAGCAAGTCATGAGGCGAGTGATGCCACCTGCAACTAGCAAATCAATCAGTTGGTGTGTGAACTTCCTTAATGGGTAATAAGTCCCATTACCTAAGCAGGTCGCTAGCCAAATATGGTTGGTTTGCTTGGATTGAGAGGAAAACGTTAGGGACACGTTTTCCAACTCTTTCCATTTAGGTCTCAAGGATGTCCAATGGCGGAATCCTAGCCAGGATGGGGAAGACCATTGCTACCAAGACAAGGATAGGTGATATAATGGCAACGGATGCCAATTCATCAAAGAGGTGTCAACTGAGGGTTAGATGACTGAACTCCCAATATAAATTCCCTAGAATTCACTCCTAATAAAAAACAGTATTCACAAAAACAGTATCTACAAGAACAGCATTTAATAAAACAGATAGTACTAATATAGTTTTCATCCAGTATATAGTTTAAGTAGTAAACTATCATCAGCTTTTCATTGTTCTGTTCTTCTCAAGGATATTATTGCTGTGTGCAATAATTGGGAGACTTTTAGGGAAAAGAGTAAAGATCTTAGCGGGGATCTAGAGAAGGAGAAACAATTGGGGATTGATGCTGACTGTGTGTTGGACCAAAGATACTGTCACCAGGGAATCTCAGAGAAGATTGGGTTGGACAGAATGAGGGAACAAATCCCTAGATCATGACATCTCTTTTATTTCAATCAGGAATTTTGGTTGAGCATTGGGCCAAGATATAAAAATTCACACTCAACTATGTATAATAGTCATCGTACTATTATCAACTGATAATATAATATACTATACAATGCAGACAAAGTGCACAAGAAACTGAAACTGTGCAATAAAAGTTTAATGAGGCTGTTTGCCAATATAACCTTTCAGTAAATTTTTACATCACTCAAAGCCAAAGCTATAATTTTATTAAAAATTTTTGTATCTAAAAAAACTATTTATGATTTTTATTATGATTTGTAACTTTTTATGTCTGAGAAGTTTATAATACATGTTCTGATAGTTTCAATGGTTTTGAAAAAATTTGGTGGTTTTAGGTTAAGCCAATAAAATTTCAATTGGTTTTGGTTTAATGGATGTAGTTTAGGCTAATTTTATTGGCTTGATTACGTCCTAAACTTATTGATGGCCATCTACCAATATAAGAAACTTTTATTTTAGTTAATAAAACTAAACTAAACACTCAGACAGTTTTGGGTAAAACTGTTAATTAACATCTAACTCTAAAGATAATCAATAAAAACAATTGGTTTTATAATGTGACTAATTCAATATGACCTTTAACCCTCATGCTGTAGCAGGATGTGTTATAGTTTTTTTTTTTTAGTACTAGATGGTAGCAGGATGTGTTATAGTTTCATTATTATAAATACAAGTAACGCCAGATAAATTAATTAATTTACTATATCTATTTATATATTGGCTAACAAATAAATTAATAAATATGGGCAAAGCCACAGTTACCTACTATTCTTAATAAAGTTAATAAGGTGTTTAAACCTTGGGACTATCTACCACACTGATTTTTAAAAGTGAAATAATTTCAAGAAAGAGATGATATATAACCAAAGAAATATACCTTTTTGTTTAAGGATATGAGTAGAGACTTAAAAGTCCACATTGTGAGACGATTTTTATAATTAGGACTAAAGTTTGACTTCAATATGGTCAAATAATATTCTAACAAAGTTTTCTAGGAAATGAACAATGGAGGCAACTTCTAAAAGGTGCAAGTTCTACTTTTATGCCATTTTTCTATTTTTTTTTGTATTTGTGATAGCTATTTAGTTTTAGCATTTTGAAATAAGTTTGTAAGGAAAATCTTAAGAAACTATTGCTGTTGAAAACTACTATAAAATGTATCATGTGTGACTAAATATTAGCATGTTGGTACTACCACTTCAAATAAGGAAAGGTTACCAGTAAACAGAAAATGTAAAGTGTAATGGATGAGAAAACTAAGTATTTCATCTATACTAATAATCATACCATCCTATTATGGAGTATACTCTATCATCTATAAAAATACTATGCAGTACCCTCAGAACTAAGTTTGGTCATTTCAATGGTCTGGTCAAATGAACTAAGATGCAGAGGGGTGCACCATAATCTGTTAAGCCTCTGAAACTTAAGCACACTCAGGGAGCATTCCTTTGGTAGCACCTCAGTTAAGGTCCAGCACAGGGTTAAGGTGCAGTAAAATGTCAACTTGCCTCTTGACACCAGTGGAAGCCAGATGAGGAACATGCAGCTGGAATCATCTAAGTTGAGGCCCTTATAACAATAATTTAGGAGTCACAAGAGATTATGCTGACCAAAAACACATTATTATCTTTATAACATTTATAATAAGATGAATAAGATAAATATTCTTATGGGTGGTATAAACGTTCAAAAAAGTACCTTATTTGAAGCAGTAGGTAATTGGAATTACAAAGTGTGTAATGAAAAAATTAATTCTACTCTTAAATGAGGCATTAAGCTTTTAGCATTTAAGCTTTAAATTTGCAAAACGTGTTTGGTTTTTTAAGACAATTCAGAAAAAACCTAATTAAATAACTTAACTTCAGGGACCATCTAGTACTAAAAAAATAACTTAACTTCAGAAATTAAAATTTGAACTTCTAAATCTGGAACAACTAGAAAGTTTAAGGTTAAATTCACCAACCAATAATATTTCTCCCATTTATCTAGAGATATAGATGTAACAAAATTTTAAGAATTTAAAATATGCAGTATATTAACTTAATTGCAATTATATATTGCAATGCTTACAGTATTTTCATATTAATCAAGAATTTTATGGTGATTGAGCTAAGGATATCAGATGTATATCAATAACATTTATAATAAAGATAAGCATAATTACTGATGTTATAGATTTACTAGCACTAACTTTTATTAAAAGGCTACTCAGCTACATACTTATATCAATTAACTTTTTTAAGAATATTGCTCTTTATTATATACCAAGTTATAAATTGTAGAATTTTTTTATCCTTTAAGGTTCTATATAGGTACATATAGTTGGTGGTATCTAGCGCAAAATATAAAAGCTATTTTTTATATTTAGTTTAAAAAAGTAAAAATTCTACAACATGAAATAAATGAGTAAGGCTTGTTAATCCCAAAAATTGAAAAGAGATTATATATAGTTGATGAACTTATTAATATGATTATTTATCAAGCTATAACCAATAAAAATAAATCTACCTTTACTACTTATCTATCAATAAGAAATTATCAGGATGAAAATTTAAAGTACTAAAAGTGGAAGTGCCCCAGTGTTAGAGTATGGACTCAATAACCACTGCCTTCCCGAGTTTGATCCAAGTAGAAAATCTTGGGTAGGGGACAGTTTATGACTGTGCTGGCGATGCGCACTAATGCCCTGAACTGAGATAGCAAACAGCAATGTGGTCTATAGAACTCCTGGCTTACCACAACGCTGTATGTGGAGATTTACCAGGATCCATCCTCCTTTCACATTGATTATGTTTCCCATTAATAAGTTGCTTTACTGTCCCCATATTGGCCCACCTCAAATTAATAAATAAATGAAACACTAAAAATTTTAGGTATAAACTTGAAATGACAGAAATGGTGTAGAACTTGATTGACAAATTTTTAAATTGACAATTTTTTTTATGTAAATTATTATATAATTTGTCTGAACTTAAATTGAAAGATACTATTTCAATTGGTATTGAAAAAGATCTAAGATTCCATTAGAGCTCTATAACATAGTACCAGGGTCTGTGATATTACCAAATGCTAACATTAGAGCATCAATCTACTAGCTTTAATCACTTTCAGATTTACTTACTTTCTATTGTTTATCATTATTGAATTATCAGTTCATTTGAACGTAGCCAAGGTTTAAAAAGAACTATAAGCTGTAAAACTGGAGATTAGTCAATAAAGGTGAAAACATGGGGTAAATAGACTACTTTATTGAGTTAATAGGTTTGATAATGATAAGATGAGTGGAGACATAGTATCAAAAGGACATCTGTGGCCCCATTTAATTAAAATTTTTTACACCTTTTGGATTGACCACCTAGTTGAACCCTTTGTTGTTTTTTGTAAGGATTGTCCTCATGATCACATTGTTGATAAATGTACCTTTTGAGATTTGGGAAGTTGGAGTGCAATTATAGGAGGCATCTCTATCGATTCCCATGTGTGTAGTGTTTCCTGATCAAATTTCTCATTGGTGCCTTCAAGGACAGATTTTGATCATAAGGGTTTAAGAGTCAAATTATCAGGGGCTTAATTGGAGAGTGGGATCTTGACTCCTTTTATTAGATCTTGACAATGACCCCTCAAGATCTTATTGAAATGGGGATATAGGGCTTTAAGAATTGACCATGGACTCAGTTTACCACTGCTCCTTGAGTAACATTGGCAATGGTGTTTCAAAGTTCACAATATAAATGAACTTGTAGGGTCCAGACCAAAGAACGTCAATCTTATTCTGTCAACATCCAGGTTTATGATAACAAAAGAGGTATAGGTAGCTTAACTGGAGATTTGATAAGGAGGGTCAACCAACATTAAATCAGGATGTCTTCCTTTATGTGGTGATAACAAATACCTGTGTGGCAAGGGCTTGAAGCTGGATAATTTTACCAGCTAAGGCCTTCATTTTCAAATTGAAGTTCTCAGGCATAGATGAATTGAGTAGGTGCTGAATGCCACATGGAAGTTGAGGGGTATGTCCATATAGAGCTTCAAAAGAGGACATCTAGATTGTTTAATGATGACTTATCCAGTAAATGAGCAAAGCGCTGGGAGGTAGTGGTTCCAGCGTATAGGGTCAGAGGCAGCCATCTTCTTTAAGATAGAAACAAGTGTCCCATTAGTGCGTTTTACTTCCTCATTGGTTGAGGGTTTATAGGAAGCAGTAAAACTTTAGTTAGTACTAAAAAGAAAATTTAGTTCTTGGACTGCCTGTGAGGTGAAATTAATATCATTGTCTGAAAGTAGAGTTTTTGGGCATCCATGTTGATCAAAAATGGATTGGAGAAGGAATAAGGCTATGGTTTTTGTGGTGGAAGCTGGAACATAAATCGCTTTGACTCATTTGGTCAGATGGTCCACACCTAATAATATGTATTTGTTCCCGTGTAAACTGGCGGGAAAGGACCAACCACATCAACACTGATTACATTAAATGGACTTAACGGAGACATAACTATATGTTGGTACTAATGGCTGGACCAATCTTAGGTTTAACAAGTAATAGAGGCTTTAGAACTTCCTGGATGGATCAAGCATCCAATCCCAGTAGCATCACTTCTTTAGCCATTATTAAGTTTTTTTCACTGCCCCATGTCCCATGTTAATGTGCCTTTCAAGAATAACATCAATTAAGAAAGAAGGGCAGATGTAAGGGAGCCATCTCTTGTTGATTTTCTTATACAGAATACCATAATTAATTTGGGTGTCCTGGATTATTTCCATAGATCAGTTTGAATCTCAGGATTTTCCAACTCCTATTTCTCAGGCTGTACAATAAGATCATATAGTCAGTCTTCTTTTGGGGTTAGAGCAGCCAACACCGAAATTTTCAAAAGACTGTTGGCATTTTAATAGACATTTCCTGTGCAATGGACAATGGTAAAATTTTAGTTCTGTAGGGTCAATTACCACCTCAGTAATTGGGTTTCTGGGTCCTTTATCTGCTGCAACTACCATAAGTGAGAAATAATAAGTGATGATGGTGAAATGTGTGCCATATAGATAGGACCAGAAATATTTGATCACCAATTAACAGACAGGCACTCATGCTCAGTAACACTAAATTTTCATTTGCCCTTGTCAGGTCCTGTTAAAGTAAACCACTGGATGGTTGACTTGATAACATCATGGTGAGCTAGGATAGCCCCAACTGCTATGTCAATAGCATTGGTGAACAGCGATAATTATTAGTTCAAACGTGGATAAACTAAATAGGTTTAGTAAAAAGAGCAGTCCTCAGCTCATTAAAAGCTTGTTCTTTTTCAGTCTTCAACTCAAAAGAAACATTCTTCTGTATAAGGTAGACATAGGGTTTGGCTAAGTCAGTAAACCAAGGGAGGAACTACAATAATAACCCACTATGCCCAGAAACACTTGAATATCCCTGAGGCTCTGAGGAGCGACATTTCTTAATGGTAGCAACTTTATCCAGGATGGGCCAAATTTTTATGTTTTGAGAACTTGTTTCTGAGGTATTCCATTTCAGATTGGAAGAAAGATAATTTTGAAGGTTTAAGCTTTATGGCGGCCTCTAATATGATTAAAGACCTCCTGGAGATGTTTTATTTAGCCTTTGAAATTTCACAAAAAGATAGTAGTATCATTAAGATACACAATGACACATGATAGCTTTATGTCTCCCAGGATCCCGTTAATGGAGCGTTTGAAGGTGGAGGGTACACTTCAAAGGCCCTAAGGAACTTAGTTGGCTCAAATAGCTCCTCTTTAGCTATGAGCGTGCCTTTAAATTGATCAGATGCTAGCTCTAATTGCTAATACCTTATAGTGAGATCCATAGTGAAAAAATTGTGACCTGTCAATAAAGTGGAGAGAGTCATCAATCTGAGGCAAGGGGTAACTGTCTTTCTTAGTAACAGATTTAAGCATTCTATAGCCCATAACTAAATGATAACTACCATAATTTTTTTAAACTAACAGAAGAGGGGAGACCCAAGAGCTACAGGAAGGCACCAGTAACTCAGCCTCAGGTAGCTGAAGCTCAACAGCCACCTGCATGCTTCAACCTTACTTTTTTTTAGGTGTCAGATATCCTGATATCAGAAATGATGAGAATAATATTGACTATTCAACTCCCTCATATGAATCAACATCTATACCAAGAAGGAGTTTCAATCCATTACCTCAATAAATTACCTAGAGAAATTGATAGTCAGCACAGCTCTAGTCAACTCTAGTAAAACTCCAAAAAACCAATTCAAGCCCAAAATACCCTGTGATAAATTCCTGACTCATTGAAATGATGGATTAACTTAAGGTCAGGTGACAATTACTTGTAGTGGCACTCAAGGACACAAATTAAGAAAAACTTAAAAAAGGGGTAAAAATTAATAAGCTGACAAAATGATCAACTTAAATGACACACGACCTCATCTGACTTGGGTATTCAACTAGCCATTTTTGCCCTATCAAAATTATGCTACAAAGGCATTATAACAACCAGAATTAATCATCTGACCAAGAGCCTCCCTTCTGGATTTCCATCTCTATTAAATTATTAATCCCTTTCCTTTTGGGGTTTATATTGTTAATTGCATCTTATAAAAACCCATGATTTATACTATAATAAAGTTAAATTATTATTTTCTATATCTCACTTTGGTACTTGACTTCAAAAAGTCAATTTGCCATGCTGACCATATGATGGATACTCTACCTGACATGAAACAAGAGGTGACTTGACACCCTTTCAAATAAAAACATACTTGTCATGCAGCTTAGTTAGTGTCAGACAATTACAAGTCCAATATTGTATTGAGAGTGATTCAGGTTTTGAATTAACTTATATTGGTCAAAAAACCCTGGTCAATGTAAATTTCAGCGTAAAGACTTGATTCCGCTGAGTCAGTTTTCACAGGGTATTAGCCACTGAGTAACCAAATCAGATGATATGAAGATCGCTGACATTAATAAGATTTGATAAACTATATATGGAGCAATCGCCCCTTATTCAACCTTTATTAACTTTATACTAATTGCAGACTTATCTGCAACAACCTAATCACGGAAAAGACCTCTCATTCAATCCTCCATATGACTATTTGGATCTCGGTTCCCCAAGCCATATGCATCCTTGGCCTGGTAGTCTTCTATTTGTTTTCCTTTTTATAGAAGTTCTTAATTATCAAAATCTCGGCGTAATTCCCCTCAATTCACCAAATGGTCAACATTTCAATTGATTATTATCCATATACCTTTTCCGTCAATCTTGAGACTTGTCTTGATTCCCACTCCAATCTGCTAGTATGGGTAGCATATCATCCAGTCATATCAACTTCCCTGACATTACCCCCCCTTGACTGGATGATAAGCTCTAACTGTTTATATGCTTGAAGGAACTTCACGTGAACTTGGTTGATAATCCAACCCCCCGCAGGTTCCTTAATAGTGTAAACATCCATGCCAGCTTCTTGATTATCTCTAATGGCCCAGCCCAGAGGTTGGAGAGCTTGTTTTTTCGCCCAAATCCGTGCTGGTCATGGAATAAGACATGGTCTCCTACAGTGAACAGCGGAAGTCTTCTCCATCTCTTCTGATTGGCTGCCAGATTGAGAATTTTCTTAGCCAAACTGGTAGAGTAGGCTTCCATTTGCAGCTTGATTAATGTATCCATAAGAGTCTTCAAATATTAATGAGGGTCCATACCACCAGTGTCCTCTACACATGAGTAAAGCAAGGCAGGAAGAGCCAGATGTTGACCATACAGCAGTTGGAAAGGGCTCTTACCAGAGGTTGAACGATAGCTGATATTATACATGAATACAGCAGTAGGTAGAAGGGCACTCCATTCTGAGGGTTGATCATTTATCAATTTACAGAGTATGTCCACTAGGGTTCCGTTGACCCGCTCCACCATTCCATTTGATTCCAGATGATAGGGGGTGGTCAAGACCCCACAGATCGCCATCAACTCGTTCAACTTCAGCAGGATGTGTGAAGTGAAATTGGCTCTGTTGTCCATTAGAATGAACTGCGGGCAGCCATTTTATTGTATAACACACCTCATAAGAAACTTGCCAGTGGTGACTGCACCCAAGTCATTAATGGCCCTGGCCTCCAACCATCGAGTCAAATGATCAATGGCAACAATTATATACTTGGATTGATTGGCGCTAGTTGGCAGAGGTCCCACTACATCAATGGAAACAGTGTGCCAGGCGAACTGGGTTTTGACCAGCTGGTATGTGATCTTCTTGTGGAATGGCTTTTCCGCTTGACACTGATGGAAACAACTAACCATTTCCAATATGTCATAATGCATGCTCTCCCAGTTTTAATGGGGTCACAAAAACTCCAACGTTTTTCACATTCCTCCATGTCCTACAGCCTGATGAGCATCCATAATAATCATGGGTCTAGTCAAAGGTTTAGGGAAACTTAGCGTCAAGTCTCTGATCCACTTATATAGTTCCCCCACACATAGAAAAGTATCCTCCCTGAGCCTGAGTAATACATTGATCACCTGTGGCGGCTCATCCTGGTATTTGTTTGCCACCATCTTCTCATACATTATGTCAGCTAAATCTGCTGTGATAGTGACCATTGGCAGCTGGGAAAGACAATCTGCATTTTGATGTTTTGCTTCCAGATGGTGTATAATCTCAAAATCATACGCCTAAAGCTTCAGTGCTCAACGTGCGAGCTGTCCTTCCAGTTCACGCAGATTCTGAAGCCAGTGCAAGGAAGCGTGATAAATCACTACTTAAAAATTACCCCATGTAAAAATACTCAAAACTGTCTGTAAGCATAGATCACCGCTAAATTCTCTGCTCAGTCACAATGTAGTTTCATTTGTGACAGTTCAAGCTTCAACTAAAAAATTTGACAGTATGCTCCACGCCGTCATCATCCTTCTGGGATAATACTGCCCCATAGCGGAGAGGGATGTGTCCATTTGTACTATGAACTGTTTGTCAAAGTTGGGATATTGCAATATGAGTGTGCTTGCTAATGCATTCAAAACACATTGAAAGAGTTCTGACATTATTCCGTCCAATCAAAAGAAGCATTTTTTTAACAACTCAAAAAGCAGGGCCCCAATGCAACTGAAATTGGGAATGAACTGTTGGTAGTACCTGACCATACCAAGAAACACTTGAATATCCCGTTTATTACCTGGGCGAGTCATCTTGCTTATCACTTCCACCTTAGCTGGCTGCAGTTTAAGCCCATTTGAACCCATGATGAACCTGAGGCATTCTAATTGTTCTTTAAAGAAATGGCACTTCCAAGGCTTAATTTTGATATTAGTGGTAGTGAGGTGATGGAACACTTGTTGCAAATGGGCAAGGTGCTCTGTAAACGCCTGCAATTTCACATTATTATCATCGAGGTAAACTAAGATGCAGGACAGCTTCAAGTCACCTAAAATCGTATCCAGGCATGCTGGAACATAGCTGGGGCATTGCACAACCCTTGTGGCATGCGAGTCAGCTGGAATAACCTATCAAAGTGATGATAGCACATTTCTCCCGTTCCGCTGAAGGAAGATTGATCTGTAAGTATCTCAAGATCAGATCCAGGGCAGAAAAATAATTTGCCCCACCCAATTGGTCCAACTCGTCATCAATATATGGAAGAGGGTAGGAATCCTTTTTTGTTACACTATTGAGTTTGCAATAGTCAATAACCACTAAATTTGTGCCATCTTTTTTCTTTACAATGAGCACAGGTGATGCCCAAGGACTGTTTGATGGCTCTAGCATCCCTTGCACGATAAGTTTATCCACCTCATCTGAGACAACCTCTTCCACCAATTTTGATCATCTAATAGGTCACAATGGAAATGGGAGGGTGATCCCCCATATCTATCTAATGTACCACCCCTTGAGCGCACCCCAAATCATGATTGTCATGTGCAAAAATATCTTGATACTTTTTAAATAACGCCATAGCCTTATCTTGCTGTTCCACCGATAATCCAGTAAGTGCTTCTTATGGAACTACTGTCAATATGCTGAACGATGAGCTTGTCAGTAGTCCAAGATCCTCCCATGAGCCAAAATCATGAATACAGTGAACTTCCTCTATAGGAGCTAAGTGTAGGTAAGCCACCACTTGGTGCTGCTGGATCATTATTGTCTCCTTTTGTAAATTCGCTAGCAGCACCTTCACCTCCCCATTCCAAGGGAGCAGTAGACCTGGAGCCACATGTGGTTTTAAGCCGTGAAAGCTGGTGAGGCACCATAATTTCCCCATAAAGCCCTTTAGGGACATTGATTTCGAGCTCAGTCCCTACTATGCACTGGTGTCCAGATGGTAAACTCAAAGCGCTTGCTGCCCAAAGCGGGATCCCTTTTTACCCATAAATATGGTGGGGAGAGCTCTGGTTCACCACTTCATTTGTCAATATTGAACAGGAATCACTCCATCGCTGTACACTAGACTAATTTGACTAGAGTGGAATGGATCCTTTGGGATTCCAAAAGAGGTAAAAAATGGGGATCTATTGTCCAAAAATATTAAGAGTTTCCTTCACCATATTTATCACAACACCAAATTTCCTCATAAATGCCACGCCGATTAACATTTTGTAGTTGTTATTTGGCAGAACCACCACTGAAGTGGAAGCACAGATTGACCTAAATCATAAAGGCAATGTGCTATATGCTCCTTCAGAAACAGTGCTATGCATCCCTGCGGTCCCATTTACTACTTGATGGTCCACATCCAGTTTCAACTGAAGCTTAGCCACCAACCTGGTAGAAACTATGTTCACAGGAGCTCCCATGTTTATGATAGTGCAGATTTATTTGTTTTGAATGAAAATGTTACAGTAAGTGTATTACAAGTAAGAAGAACCATCAGTGTTTATTATGTTACATCCAAGGGCTTTGTGTTACTCAAAAAGGAGGAAATGCCCTTGCTGACCTGAGGATACTCACTAGCAATTTTCTCCACCGCGATGGCTAGGTTAACCCCTTCTAAAGAGGCAACATCCATCGAGGGATCCGCGTTGCTCGTGCCAGTCTGTTCCAGGATCTGCCACGCATATGGCTTCTGCATGTCCTGGCGGAACTCAAGGGCTTGGGGGAGATTTTTTACTCTCTGAAATGGAAGCAGGGGTATCTGAAGGAAGCTGTTGGTATAAAAAATCATCTAATTGAGTTCTGAATCCTACCTGAAGAGATGCTTGGGAATCATTAGGGACAAGTGAATTGGACTTAGTGGAGGTAGAGCGTCCTGTCTCTACTCCACTTGAGTTTTTCCTGCTCAATCTTCTTAGTTGGCATCACATACACTTGTGGTTTACTAGGGCAATTGCCCGCATAATGCCCATTCCATCTTCACTAGAAGCAAATAATCATAAAAGGTAAATGTATATAGCTTGCGGTGGAAGAACCAGTTCAAAAATTGATGGTATGGTTCCAAGGTTGTGGATGAACCAGAGGAGCATACATAGCCGAAAAGGGTCTGCTGATTTATATGATGGACGAATATGTTCCAGCGATTGATAGCTCAGTCACTGTGGCCCATATCCTGAAGAGTTTGGTGCAGAGACAGCAGAGGTCTTTTGGGCTACATTAGGAGCACTGATCATGGTGGAGAGTCAACATAAAGTGTTCACAATTCAAATAAGTCCTGCATCTCTGTCCAAAACATGATACAAAGTGTTATGTAGTTCCTGATATGGTTTGATGGCCACTGTCATTTCTATACCAACATCCTCACAGATAAGATATTAGCTCCGAGTAGTACATGTGCTTCCACTGAGAAATGTTCAGCGAATTCTAACAGGATCTTATTTTGGTGAAGATGTATAATCAGGAAGTCAACCTTCCGTTGGGCCATCTTGTCCAAACCCCCAAACAGCCAGAGAACAATCACTTTAACTTCTTCATAGGATACTGAGCTATTTGGAAGGTAGCAGGTAACTTGATCAGCGCTTTCCACATCTAGAGCGGACAGCAACAGTTTTGTTTTCCACCAATCAAAAGCCCCTTCCATGGCAAATTCAAATCGCTTAAAGTAGCCATGTAGATTCCCATCATAACTGATAGGAGGTAATTTATCAATTTAAACAGCTTCGCCTTGCTCCAAGCTTCTGCCGCAAGGAGCAGGCAAATTGGTTCCTGAGTGACTAAGGGAATTTTTTCCTTGTAAACTATCATACAGCTGGCCAGACGGAATCAAAACCATCTAAATGGACTCAGAAGAAGTAGTGTCATGTGGGGGGTCCATTGCAACTCCCAAGGGATATTTGTTAGCTGATCCATAGCATTCTTCCCCCAAATTACCACTAACTGCACCACTCCCCCTGCTCAAGCGTGCTCCACAAAATTTTTGTTGATTAACTGCTTTGTTTTAACCAAATAGCATCTACACCATCCATCCTGAAATTCCTGTTGCAGTGTCTCATATTGATGTTACAACTCCTGATTAAATTCCTGCTCAACGTTCAGTTTCTGCTCCAGTGCTTGTAGTTGCAAGAGGACATCTTTGACTATGTTCTGCATTGTGCATGCTGTGGGCTAGCATTACCCACTTGTTATTTAGCATCGTTTATTTGTTTAAGGAGGGGGGCTTGTTCCCATACCAATTTCTCGTTGGCCCGTCAAAGGGTATTGAGCTGTACTTGCATGTCCGCATACTCTCTTGTCTCACCAATCAGAAGAGGAAAAGCTTGACTGTGCTCAGCCTGGCTAACAATTTCCAGTTGTGTAACCTGACGGATTAGCTGAAGATATTTGGGGATGTTGACCAAAGGATAAGCGCATTATCTGTTGTTCGCTGACTACTCCATTTGATGCAAGGTTGGGTTAATTCAGGTGATATGAAACCAACTTGATCCGCCACTTGACATTTAATCTGTGTTATTTTCCCCTAAGCTGAGCAATCATGGCTTCAAGTGCTTCCGCCCATTCTGCTAGATCCATCATAAAGCGCTTGGTATTGCTTCTTAATGTTGTTAAGTCCTGAATCCATTCCACCAATAGGCCATGCTGATCAAAAGTTCTCCTATTACCCGGGGTAACTATAGATTTAACTGTAATACCAAAATGTCCAACTGATGGTGGACGTCCCCAACATGATGGTCCATCTGTACCAGCGCCCCCTATACCTCCAAAAAAGAGCAATTGAGGCAGTTGAGCAGGAGGCAAGTATCGTTTTGTTGTGCTTGAGTGAACCACATTACATCCCCAATCTCTATATTGTGGTGAGCCAGCACATGCAGTAGCTGTGAATAGACGTTTTCACATAAGCGACTAGGTACTCCTCAATTCTGTGGGTACCAAAGTGGCAAGCCAACCACATTGTAGTTGTATCCAGATAGGAAATGTACAAGGTGTAACGATTCTCTTGGTCTCGTTGGTTATAAAACAAACTCAAGGCATACTCCCCCGCCTCATCTTTGTATAGTTGATACCTGCGCAACAGCCATTCCATAATATCCTGCAGCTGCTGAGAGGTCACATTTGTGGAGCATCCTTTTTGGTCAGCCATCAGCTTAGGGCAATTTTCTAATTGCAGATTGACCAAAACTTCTTCATCACCTAGTTTGTTTAGAATAAATACTGGTTCATTGTTAGGTGCCTCCCGTGCTTCTTCAGCATAGTGCATGCAGAATCTGATCAAATTTTGTCATAACAAATGAGGGCTTGTCATTTTATCTTAGCGTCAAGGAACTACAGTTGACCAGTGGCCCCCTGTAGTGAGCACCACTGTTAATTCTTGGCGTAAAGGATTGATTCTGTTGAGTTGGTTTGCACAGGGTATTAGCCACTGAGCAACCAAATTGGATGATATGAAAAGAGGCAGCTTTAAAAAAACTTGATAAACTATATATGGAGTAATCATCCCTTATTAACCTTAATTAACTTTATACTAATCGCAGACTTATCTGCAACAACCTAATCATGGAAAAGACTCTCATTCAATCCTCCATATGACTCTTTTTCTCTTGGTTCCCTAATCCAAATGCATCCTCAGCTTGGTAGTCTTCTATTCATTTTCCCTTTTATAGAAGTTCTCATTTATATCAAAATCTCGGCGTAATTCTCCTTGATTTACCAAATGGTCAACATTTTGATAGATTATTATCCATATACCTTTTCCATCAATCTTGAGACTTGTCTCATTTCCCACTCCAATCCGCCAGTATGGGTAGCATATATTCCAGTCATATCAACTTCCTAACAGTCAATTTATGATGGAACCTTATGAATTGGGGTAACACTATTACCTCAAATCCTCAGCTGAATTGCCCTATGGCTGGTAGCAGGGTAATGCCAAACTTGGGAAAAAATCAGGGTAGTTGTTCCAGGGGTCCTCTCTGCCCCCTCACTAACTTAGCCAAAACACCTACCCTGTGACCACCCCCTTTTATTGCTTCAGAGGGGGTTACGTCAGGTGAGAATATTTTCCCGCCTTCTGATTGGTCTAAATATATTGAATTCCATCCTCAAGGGTTCATCTTCCCAGCTGTCACTTCACCATCTTCCCTCGCATTGAAGCAAGGCAAATCTCAAACAATAAAATAGGTCAAATCCCAATATTCTCTAATTTGGACATTTTCATAAGCAATCTGAACTTTGAGCTTTAACATTTAAATACTAGAATCGACTTAATAAGAGAGTTTGCTTCTTGACCCCTATTGCAACTAATTAAAATTATAAAACAAGCTTTTATTATAGTTGAAATTTATTATTTTTATCTAAAAGTGGTCGATAACCCCCCATTATTCACCCTGCAGCAGAGAACTAACTTCTACTGAACATAATTGTTGTAATCAGTTGTGAAGAACGCGCCAGCGAGCAAAAAACCCTGAATTCTAACAAGTGATGCTCACTACATGGGGTAGTACACTACAAAAACACTATTAAAAATGGAGGGTGTTGGGATGAACAACCCTCACAACAAATTGCAGTTTCAGAATCAAAGCTAGATACTTTAGCTCAGCAGCTAGCCAGCGCTCTTTCTCAGCTCAAAACTCTTAAACATTGCATTTCCCAAGCCTCTCATGAAACTGCCCCCATTATCTCTAAGCCCCCTTTTAGAGATAAATTTACCCCAGGTGAGGGTAGCATCACTATGTTACTCTTTGTCCTTGAGGTGGTTAAGGATGAGACTACAGATTCACAAAAACTAAAGCATATCCTCACCTGCATCAGCCAAACCCAAGAGGTGATGGTACCTTATATGGCCACCCTTAACTTGGTCAAAGCTAAAAACCACGCTCATTGAGGAATTTGGATCCGTGCAGAGCTTACATAGGAAAAAAGGCGTTTATGTGCATAAGTCTACTTGAAGGGAAATCAGTTACCATCTATGTTTACCAGTTTTACAGTGCATTACAGCCTCTTTTGCTTTCTAATATGCTACCCTTTGGATGATGCAATTGCTACCATTCTGGCTAAATTAGCCTCTTACCCTTCCTTAGCCCGATATATTGTCTCAGTGAAGCGTTTCCTATGGAATGTTCAAGATATAAAAGAGGCATTATTAGAGGTTGCTGATTTCCATGAAGCTACGCCTACCCAGGAAATCATACTGACCCCTCCGGTGCTGACTACCTTTCCAAAGCCAATTCCCATGGGGCGTCCCAAACTAGACCGCCCTCCTCCATTAGAGGTTGGCCAGAGTGCACCAGGGGTGATATGGTCGGGCTCTCTCTCCTCAGCTGCACCCCAAGTCAGACTTATGAAACCAGTTGAGTTCTCATCACACCCCGCACTTTCTCCTAAGGGGTCCTTCACTATGGCTCCACCCAAACGTCACCCAGGGCCATCCTCCATAACAGCCACAGCCTCACCTCTGACCCTGCGCCAAGCGAATTCTTCTCCCCAAGTGTCCCCAAAAGTTGGTGGAGCTACAATGCTCCCTCCAAAAGCCAAAAGAGTAGATGAGCGCCAGGGCCTTCCCCTGTGAGGAGAACAAGACAGTTTCTTAGACCCTTCTTAACAACTAGTTGAAGTGTATTGACAATCCCTCTGATGACGAGCCTGAAGGGGGTGGTGAAGACGTGGGCTATTACGTTCTGGGAGCCCTAATGTAAGTGGAGATACTGGATAGGTTGAGGCCTGAAAGAATAGATATGGCTATGATACCACGACAATCCTATCTCCAACAGTTAGTGATATGTGCGGAGGAGATCAATACAGCCAGTGAAGTTGACCAGCTTATCAGTACAGAGATCTAATCCACCAAACAAGTTCATACCCTTCAATCTATTAAAAATAAATACCCTGTTATGGCTCAACGCCTTGCCACCTCTCTTCATTTGAAGGAGGTTCTCGCCCTCCAACCTACTTTTGGTAGCACAATAACCAAGGTAGAAATCATCATCAACAAGGTGTGAGTTCTAGCCATCCTTGATACAGGTGCTCCAGTGAACGTGATCTTTTCAAAGCTCATTAATAAAATTAAGTTGGCGCCTGACCTGAGCTATTTGCAAATATTCAGAACTGCAGGGCCCAACAACATGCGAGCTTTTGAAGCCTATTTTTCTCTACCCATACAAATTTGAAAGCTCTTACTGGCTGCTCCCACTGTGGCCTAAACAATAACGCATACAAGCTGCTTATTGGCACTCAATTCATGATTGAATATGATGGAATCATTAATATTAAATAGGGATCTCTCTCCCTTCTAAATTATGAAGTTCCCCTAGTCTTTACAAATGATAAGCTCGAGAAAAAAGAATACACATGTATTGTTGAGTATCCTTACTCCGCCCTCACTCTCACTTATACCACGTCGGGAAGAAACATAAAAAGGCTGCCTGACTCCATGGATTCTGCAGAGGGCCGTACATTGTATGCGTCAGAAGAGGTAATAGTAAAAGTGGGTAAACAAAAGATGATAGACACCAAGTTCACTATGCTAATCCCTCACAATTGCCTCCTCCACTTAATAAGTATTGATGGAATAAGTCCTTTGGAAGCTCAGATGTTGCTGGGTATCCTAGACCTAGCCAACCAGCGACCCAATAATCTTCTGTTAGGAAATCTTACTGACAAGGATTTGGTCATAAAGAAGCATAAGGAGGTTGGAAAAGCCCTGCCAATTCCATTTGAGAGCGTTTAACAAGTCCAGTATATTGGGTCTAGGTTAGATCTGGGACTACCTACAGATCAATTGATATGCGTTTTGCCCCACGTTCAGATTTCTGAGTATCAAAACCCCGCTGTGCTAAACAAAGTTTATTCTTTACTGGAGTCTTATAGCGACATCTTCTCACAATCTGATACTGATTATGTAAATATTAAGGGTTGAACCCATACCATTGACTTTGGTGATGCTTGGCCTATTTGATCCAAGCCTTATTGGAAGTCTAAGGTTGATGAGCTCTAAATGAGGATATAGCTGAAACAGTTGCTGGATGCGGGGCTGCTGGTGCCTTTTTAAAGCCCTTGGTCGTTCCCCTTCTACTGATAAAGAAGAAAAATGGAGGTCAATGGGTAGTTATGGACTACCAAAAATTGAACAACTTCACAAAGAAGGATAAATATCCTATCTCCCACATTGACGACGCCCTAGCCCAACTCTCCAGCTCTAAATACTTTTCCGCCATATAGTTGGCTAGAGGTTGTTGGAAAATGGATTTTTCACCCCAAGATCAGGAGAAATGTGCTCTTATTTGCAGTGAGTGTCTCTTCCAACCTACCTGACTACCAAAAGGGTTGTGCAACGCGCCCACCACTTTCCAGCGAGCAATGGATCATATCTTGAGGACCTTAAATAAATCTGCATCATCATCTATCTTGATGATATCATGGTGTTTCCAAGACTTTTAATGAGAATCTTACCCACTTGAAAGAAGCGTTTCAACGCATGAGGACTTCTAACATAAAATTATAGCTATCAAAATGTACGTTCTTCCAGGAAAAGTTGGATTTCCTTGGACACTCCCTCTCTCAAGATGGGATTAAACCTCTACGAGGTAAGGTCTCATCTATATCCAAGATGCTGGAACCCAAAACCCTCCAAGACATACAGGTATTCTTGGGCATGATGTGGTATTATCATTAATTCATCTCCAAGTTTGCCCATATCAGTGAGCCCCTTGTTCGCCTCTTAACTAAGAACACTCCATTCTATTGGGGTGCGGAACAAAAAGCTGCATTTGAGACCCTGAGGAAGTTATTGTAACTACAACCAATCCTCCGCCACCCTGACTATGGAAAGCCCTTTATGCTATTCATAGATGCCTCTAATTACGCCGTTGAAGCTATCTTGGCTCAGCTGGACGAGCATGAGGTCAATCATCATGTCTCCTATTACAGCAAGATGCTCTCAAAAGCTAAACACAACTACGGCATCACTGAGAAGGAGTGCCTGGATGTCCTGCTCATTGTGAAATACTACCACCCCTTCTTATAAGGACTTCCTTCAAAGTGATTACTAAACACGCATCCTTAAAGTGGCTTCAAATACATGAAGGACCCTAAGGGATGGTTGGATTGCTGGGCTCTGAAGTTCAAGCATTATGACATGGAAATTGAGCACTGGGCAGGAATTAGCCATATGAACATTGATGGGTTCAGATGCGGCTGCCTGTCCTTCATTTGGATATTAGTGAAGCTGAGATATTACATGACCTCCTGATGACTCCTGATACATGGGGGAATGAGGATAAACCTGCACAAAATATGCTAGCGCGACACTTCCACAACACCAAGGTAGGAAAGTGGGAAGCTATACAAGAAGTAGGGGTAAACTGGTTGCCCTATCTCCAGCCATCTGAGTGAGTACCTGTCATTTTTGGAGGCCTATTCTATTTTTAGGGCATAGTGGGGTATGTAAGACATATGAGTGGGTTAAAGAACGTTATTACTGGGAGGGCATCATGGAGACCATAACTGAGGTCCTGGATGACTGTCTAAACCGCAAAAAACAATCCAGCTTCAAGAACCATTAGCAATACTGACCCATCATGCCTCAATAACCCTGTCAGCATTCTACCTTTATTGGGAGAATCCCTGACTAGGGGTTGCAACCCACCTATGGGCGGATTCCAGATTGGGCTCCCCATTATTTGGGTTGAGCCCAATCCAAAGTATTAGGGATTGGTATAATAAATATTATTTTAAATTATATATGACACTGGCAACTAAATGCTGAAGATATTGAAACATCAATCAGGCCACGGGATATTACCATCTGATGCTGATCCAATCAATTCACCCTTTTGGGATCACCAGTGTCTAATGCCAAGGATTATCCCATACCCATTGTATTATTTATTTATATTGATTTTGTTGTTGGCAATTGATGCTGACATTTCCCACTCCCAATTCCTTCCTTTCCCAATCCATTGAGGTCCTATAAATACCTTGAGGATCATTCTAATAAATCCACCATTTCTCGCCTATCTCCTTTCCATTTTTAGCTTTAATTAAGGCCTTAACAGCCTATTAACTTTCTTGGGGCTTCAGGGACCTGATTAATAGGGGCCAGATTGGAGTTGCTCCACTGAAGTCCTGACAAACTCTTCCACACCATAAGTTTAGATTTTGGATGTAACTCTACCCCAGAATACTGGGAAAAATTGATATATCTTGGTCAGAATTGATCATTTTACCAATTGGGTTGAAGCTGTGGCTCTCCCTGCTCAAATAGCCAAGGCCACGGCCACTTTCCTCCATCATTATATTTTTGCTTGAAGTTGTTGCCCCCAAGTTCTTCTCTGTGATAATTGGAAAAACTTTACATCCATAGTAATGAAGATCTTCGCTTAACTCCAAGGGCACGCAACAGCTCTTTTGGTCCCCTATAACCCTTCAACCAATGGTACCATGAAGAGAGAAAATGGGACCCTGGTTTCTATATTAAAAAATGTCCACTTCAGACCCCTTTCAATGGATCTGTACTTACCAAGTGCTCTCATGGCCTACCGTATCAGTTACCACAGAATCCTTAAAATGTCTCTTTTCTGTGTATTATATGCACAGGAACCCAAAGTTACAGTGTTATTAGCAAAAGATGCTAATTTGATAGGACTGACCCTGAGCAAGCTATGAAAAGCTGGCCCAGCACATCATTCAGTTACAATCAGAGGCTATGTATAATATGGCCAAAACTGTCACAAAAGAGGATCAAGCTGCTAATGAGTACTGTCCCCTCTACCTTCCTTCCAAGTATCCAACTTGGTGCTTTATTTTTATAATTGTATCACTCCTTAAAAAGAGAAGCTTTGTTCTATTTGAGAAGGCCCTTTTGTAGTCACTTACAAGTGAGGGGAGGAGTACTCCATAAAATCCCTTGCTAAAGGAGTCACTGTCAACTGGGTGCATGGGCAGTTCTTGTGGCCTTATTATCCCCCTAACTCTCTTGAAGGGGGTGATGTCAGACAGTTACAAGTCTGATATTGTATTAAGAGTGATTCAGGATTTAAATTAAATTATATTGGCCAAAAACCCTGGTCAGTTTTATAGTAAAACCCAGCAATTTGGGGTAACACTACTACCCCAAATCCTTGGCTGAATCGCCCTATGGATGGTAACAGGGTAACGACAAACATATGAAAAAATTAGGGGAGTTGTTCTGGGGGTCCTCTCCACCCCCTCACTAACTCAGCCAAATCACCTACCCTGTGACCACCCCCTTTTATAGCCTCAGAGGGGTTACGTCAGGTGAGAATATTTTCCCACCTTCTGATTGGTCTAAACATATTGAATCCCTTCCTCATGGGTTCATCTTCCCAGCTGTCACTTCACCATCTGCCCTCGCATTGAAGTAAGGCAAGTCTCAACCAATCTAATAGGTCAAATACCAATTTTTTTTAATTTGGACATCACATAAGCAATTTGAACTTTGAGCCTCAACATTTAAATACTAGCATCGATTTATTAAGAGGATTTGCTTCTTGACCCCATTATTGCAACTAATAAAAACCTATAAAATAAGCTTTTATTTTAGTTGAAGTTTATTTTTCTTATGAAAGTGAACAATAACCCCTCATTATTCATCCTGCAGTAGAGAGCTAACTTCTCCTGCACATAATCGTTATAAAAAGGTGTGAAGAACGCACCAGAGAGCAAAAAAAACCATGAATTCTAACAGTTAGCCTCAAGTATTGATTGTTGAGCTTCTTGTGCATCTCACCATTGAGCTCAAACCAGAAGCCCTACAGGCTGGTGCTCATTACATGGGCTTAGCCGATGCTTAAGGACTCCTGCAATTAATTGATTGCACCATGGAAGATAACCTGATTGATAGTTCATCCGCTGGGTGCACAATGGAAATGGTGAAGAAGATGATTGAATGGGAAGTCCACCCCTCATCACATTTAAATTTCAAAAAAATATGGTGATTCCCAAATTTAGTCATCTTACTTGGCTAATAATGAAGGAGTTAAAGCTATACTTTGTAGAAACACTAACTCAGGAGAAAGTGGCACCAACAAAAGGGCATTCTCTTTAGACTGATCCTTATGAACCTATATGAAACCAGTTTTCTCCCAGAGGTTTATGGATCAAGCGCATATATAACTTGCTACATCATGCAATTTGTACACTCTGCGCTCTATCATATCATACAATTACTAGGAGTCCATAATGAGGAACTCCACCATCATATAGATACCCAAGGGGCCCTATGGATGGTTTATGAGCATTTATATAATTTAGCATCTCAAAATAAAGAAGACGTCCATCATTTAATTAAATCAAACTATCCTGCTTTTTTCATCTCCATAATCAATTGGGGATGACTTCTTCTGGTGTTATCAAGTATGTGTAGGATTTTGTGAAGCTCCTTTTAATGACATTATGAAGGGAAACAAAAAACCAAGTGATCATTTGATGCAATCTGAAGAGCACCAAAGACAAAATAGTAAATCTCATGGCGGAATGGTACCTTATTATTCTACTAGCCGTTACCAGGAGGAAGAGTAAATCTCCTTCAAAAAGACACAGATAGAGCAAGCCCTATGACGAATGATGAGCTGGAGGCCATCAAACCTTTTAAACTCCATCAGTGTCACAAAATATCACTTCTTAAGTAGCTCAGGTCAAACATGAGCTAACAAACCGTGTGACTCAGTCATCTACTCTATCCATTACTGAGCGAATTAACAAATTGGAGAGTGAATTGAGAGGCAAACCTGCAGTCAGGAGGACATCTATGAGATTTATATGGTTGACTCAAAAATAAACCCTTTGAGAAAAACCATCAATGCCAATAGATTACTCCCATTGATGATTCATTAATTCTTAACAATTTATCTGCATAATCTGATAAATCAGATTCACATCAAAACTGCCTTGATTGCGTCTAAACAACCCAATCATCATAGAAAATAAAAGCTATGATATAATATCATTATAGCCAATTATGGGACCCACTTGGGTGAATCAAGTGGGTTTATGGAACAAACTCAATTGCATTTTTTGAGTTTAATGCAAATATGATTAATGAATTTCAATTTTGATGTATATCATATATTATAATTGGCACGATAGTACTTGCACATGGATTGCCCTAATAGGGAGTACCTAGTATTAATGAGAGGCCTGCCAACGTCCCAATTAGGGGTGCATCAAAATTTGTTTTACATATATTCTTTCCCCCATTTATTGTATTTTGTCAGCTGTATGATGATTTGTAATTAGGTTGGTTGAGAGGGGAATATACACTGCTGAGGTGCTAATATTAAGCCTAAAAATCTTCCTGATTACAAGAGTGGTAGTGCATCCAATTGTGCTGAAATAAATATATTTAAGTTAATTCAAGGGCTGAATTAACTTGGGGGTTTTTAATAACCACTACCATAATCTATAGCAGATTGCCATGGCTTTAAAGGACTCATCTAATAAATGATTATGGCCAGGAGATGCCCTAGAGATATAAAATACTGGCACCTGGCCCTAAAAAAGAGCATCATCTTACCATATAATCATATTTCTGTCTTATATTGTCTTATATTAATTAAACCTTCATATTAAGAGGTGTAGACAAGCGTTAAGGCGAGCTTGTCACCATTACCTGCGTCATGAGAGCTCTCAATTAAAGAGGGAAAAATACCCAGAAGAGATCAGAATAATCAAGTATCATTTTTTAGCATTGTGAGCTTCAGAACGGTTAGGAAATACTGTAAGAAACATAGTAGAACTGAGGTTATATTGGCCAAAACTCTTCCTGACTATCAAGACAGGATTGTATTTAATAAGCGAGTAAATCCTCAAAAACTTACAAGTGGTGCGACTACAAAACTACATTGCGCTTTTGATATGAGTAATCAATACAAATAACAGGCAGAAGATGTCATAAGATATGAAGAAAATGATATGGAAACCAGCGACCATGAACTCACTGAGAACTTCAGCATTGCTCGCCAAAACACTGAGGATAATACTTCATAATCCCTAGATCTCATCCTAGCAAGATGAGGGCATGTGGACTCAACAGGCCCTATCAAGTTTACCTCAGGAATTGTGAAGGAGATGATGGAGACCCTCTTTCATAGGTATAGGATCAATAAATCTCAGATGGACCCATCTTTTATTCTGTTTTTTACTTGAAGGATCAGGCCTTCAAGATGGAGATGTATATGCAATACTGAGAGGCAACAATGGCAACTCTGGCCAGACGCCTCAATTGTACATGAAGAACCAACAAGTTCTGGTCAGCTTTGTACAGCCCTCCATTAAGCACACCCAAAGGATTATGGCTTGTCAAAATATAGAGCTTGTGGAAATATACAGAGTTCAAGAGGAAGAGCGATCTTCTAAATTTAACCTACTGGATAAGCTGAAATCAGCTTCAAAAAAAGTCAGAAAGGCCATCATCAAAAATATGGAACAGGTTAACAATGCCTACAGAAGATTAAATACTTTGGAAAAACAACTTAATGAGAAAGTTCCAAATATTATAGCCAAGGTCCTCTCTTTACATGGATTGACCAGTGAGTCAGTCCATACTTCAATAAATGCTGCCAGAAAATTGGAAAATTACTCCAAATTTCTGTCTTTGAAGACTGAACGTTTGACCAAAAATGCCACTTCTGCTCAAAAATTATCTGAAATTGAAAATAATGCATGTTTGGCTCAATTAATATGCCCAAACTGAGTTGAATATTTTACAAAAAAAGCGTTGAAGATCTGGACGCCATGCCATTAGGGCAAATTGTGAGGAGTAATTTGCTCAAACTCATGAATAATTATTGAGACTCCAATCAACAGTATAGTCCGTGCAAGCCAAGAATGTCAAACTTGTTAAGGAAAAACAAGATCTCCAAACCCAGTTATTGGCAACGAATTCCCATATTGCTGAGCTGACCAAAGATGTGCAGCATATATGGATTCTCAAATTACCTTTAGAAAAGAACGTGAGAGTCTTAAGAAGAATGTCAGTGCTCTAAAGGAGAAAAGTTGCAACTGTTCAACCAGTCCTTGAGAGGAGCTTTAAACTCTATAAGTATTTAGGCAGAAAACAACTGGGGAAATTACATAAAGCCCAAATTCAGGGGTCTAACTTGAGCAGTATAGAGCATTTTCACAAATCAGAATCTTCATGGGTTGAGAAAGATGCTGAAACAGATATTTCAGATGTTTGTTCTATGCCCAATTCTTTTCTAAATTTCCAACTCCAGATGACACTCATCACAAACGTGGACTAAATTCTAACAGAATATTCTTCAAGATGTTCAAACCTCAGATGAAGCGTAACTCCTCAGGCTGATTCTGAGAGTGATGACTTTAAGCCCTTGAACTTGCCAAGAGTTGACAAAGAAGGGAATGTACATTCATTCCTAAAATTGTTCAAAAAAGTATGCAAGAAGGATTTTATCATACAAAGTCTACAGCTCTTATTAATTTCCTGGACTCCCAAAGTGTTGATCTTGTTATGCCCTATCTGGGTAACGACTAGTCCTATCCAGATGCAAAAAATGCAGTAATAAGACAATTTTGAGGGCCTGATAAGCTATCAGCCCAAAAGAAATATCTGCTCAATATCAAATTCAGAGGAGTGAATCCATCAAAGACCTTGCAGATAGGTTCTACCTTGAGGCTCAGGTCCTACTCAGTTCTAATGCTATAAACGAATTTGATGCAAAAATTGCCATGCAGCATGCTGCAAACCATACCATGACTTTCAGCGTGTCATGATTCCAGCCTTTAATTAAACTGTGAGAGCATTAGAACTCATGGATTATATGAGACAGTGAGCAAGAAGCTTCAATGCCCCTAATTGGCCCAAGGATCAATTAAAATTTCAATTCTTGGGACCAGAGAATACAAAAATTCGAATGAATAGGGAAAAAACAATCATCCAGTGAATCAGAAAACTGATCAGCAAACAGGGCTGATTACCTTTTATTATTGTGGCTAAAAGGGACACTTTGCTATTCAGTGCTACAGATGGGCAGATAAAAAACCTAGGGTGAAATTGGCCTTGAAGGTTAACACTGGAGAAAAGGAGGGAAAAGAGAAGGTGGATTAGAGGTGGAATTCTTATTTCCACCAACGCTCTAACACACATTCCACCTGACCCAGACAAGCTTTTCTTGGCTGACAAAGTGGACAAAGATAGCCTGCACCACATTGTGGCAGATGATGATTATATGGTTACCACACAAGCCAAAGCGAAAGATCTAAAGCAACTAGAGGTCACTGAAGAATTTCAGGACAAAGTATCAAAGCCCTATGCCAAATAAGTCATTGGCCAAGGGCTAAATAACCATCCTAACTGTTCATCTGATCTTCCCACACTACATGACGTGCAAGTGGCCATACCCAGAAGACTTTAGCAGAGAATTTTCCAGAGATCTGCTCAAGTCTGGAGTCCCACTTGGAAACAAACAACTACTCCAATATTCACTTAATAAATGATTTTGATACCTACTCTGAATGTACATATGTGGATATTGAAGTATTTTTGGTTTGGGTTTGGGCCATTGTTGATAGTGGGGCTCCTATCAACATTGTCAGCTCCAAACTAGTCAAGAAGCTGATTCTTGCGCCTGACGTTGCACATTGTCAAGAATATGGCACAGCAGGAGTCCACAACACTAAGTCGCTCAGGGCCTATAGCACGTTACCATTACATTTTGAATCCGTTGTAGTGACGGAACTGGCCATAGTATTGCTGAAAAAAGCTATAAAGACCTTATTGGGACCAATTTCTTGAGAAGATTTGGTGTTGTCACAAATCATAAAGAAGATACGCTGACTATCTTGGGGCAAAGCATACCGTTATATTATAACAAAAGCGGAAAGGCCAAAAAGAAACAGCTAAATTATTTTTCAGCCTGGATTACAAGGATGGGATAGTCCCAATTGAGTACACAAAATCACGTTCAGGCATTAAGGCTCTTCCAGTGCAGATTTGCAAATTGAAAGAAATTCCATTACTCTTCTATCAGCAAATTACTGTGCTGCCTGGAACTCAAGTAGTCATCCCTACTGGGCTGACTATTTAAATTACAGAGGGACTTTATGGGGAAATATTCCGCCCATGGTTTAGATCCCAATTAGAGTCAAATACTGCAGCTGGTATAGTCATTCCAGGGCATGAAGAGATTCAAATCTTATGTACAAACTTAGAGAATTGGCCCATCGATATATGGAGGCATCAAGTTATTGCCTACCTGCATTTTTTTTAACTACAAAAATTCAGACATTTCACAAATTTGGGACCCTAGACGGAGTAGGACTTCCCAATGAAGAGAACATTAGTATCAATGAATTATTCCTATGGACAAATTAGGGAACCTGACTGACCCAGAAAAGGCTCAAGTCCAGGATTTATTTCTGAAATACTGAGAAATACTTGCAAAAGACAATTTCGACTTAGGCTGTTCTAGAAATGTGATACATACTATTGATACAGATGACCAAGACCCCATCTGGTTACAACCAATTAGACGCTTGAAAGCAGAAGAAGAAGTTGTTTTTAAAAGAGATAAAAGAGCTCCTAGAATATGAAATTCTGGCCCCATCAAAGAGCCCTTGGGCCACCACAATTTTAACTTTAAAAAAGAAGGATGGGAGCAATTGGGTGTCATTGACTATCAAAAATTAAATAACATCATAAAGAAGGATTCTTATCCCCTCCCACAGATTGATGACGCCTTAGATCGACTTGGAGGCGCTAAGTTCTTCTCTGCTATGGATCTGATAAGCAGATACTGGCAGGCCAATATGCCTGAAGAGGAGAGCGAAGAATGTGCCATTATAACTCAGGAGGGCCTATTCCATCTGGCAAGGATGCCACAAGATCTATGTAATTCCCCAGCTACGTTTTAAAGAGCGATGGACACAATCATAGGGGATTTAAAGTTGTCTTGTGTGTTAGCTTACTTGGATGACACAAACTTCTTCAGTCACACCTTAACCAATCATCTGGAACATTTAGGGCAGTTTTCAAGAGACTAGCGGCCGCTAATTTGAAGAGCAAACCCAGGAAGTTCCAACTTTTCAAAGACCAATTGGAATATCTTGGGTTTGTTATTAATAAAGAAGGAATTCAACCTCAGCCATCCAAACTAGATGCAATATCAAAGATGAAACAGCCCAAATCCAAGCGCAATATACAAGTTTTTCTGGCATGATTGGTATTACCACCAATTCATTGCCTATTTTGCACAAATTGGAGAGCCGTTGTCTCAATTACTTAAGGACAAGGTCATATTTAACTGGAATTGATCCTGTCAAGAGGCATGAAATCAGCTCATATCAGCCCTAATATAGGCCCCAGTCCTGAGATACCCAGATTTTGAGTGCGACTTTATTGTTCAAACTAATGCCTCTCTTATGGCAGTTGGAGCCATGTTGTCCAGATAGGGGAAGATGGCGAAGAACATCCAATCACCTTTGCTAGTTGGACCTTAAACGTCCATGAGCAGAACTACACAGTGACAGAATGGGAATGCTTGGCGGTCATATACGCCTACAAGCAATTTTGGGTTTATCTGCATGGTAATCACTTTAAGGCTGTAACAGATCATTTGTCCCTAAGATGGCAGAGCAACTTGAAGAAATCAGAGGGCCAATTTAGCATGGTGGGCATAAAGCTTCAGGCCTATAATTACATGATTTAACATTGTGCTTGAATGAAGCACCAAAAGGGGGTGGAAGGCAAGTCGGTAAGGGCATATGGCTACCAACCTGAAGGTTGCAGGTTCAATTCCCACCCTTCGCACATCAATTGGGGTGCCAGCCAAAGGAAGCTATTGGCAGTTAGTAGGTCTTTTAACACAAAAACTTTACCTATAACGTAACCAGAAAAATTTGAGTCCCAATCTGGAGGTGGAAAAACTTTCTTTGATGTAGTTGACCCTGTTCAGGTTTCATGTTGTTTCTTTCTTTGGTAATGCCTGTCCCCTGGTCGGCTTGCCTCAGTTAAATAAAATGAATGAAGCACCAAAATACTGACTGCTTATCCCGTTTACCTACAATCATCACTGTCAGTTTAGCCGCAAATGTGCTGTTACAAAAAATTGGTCAGTGGAGAATTCCAAGATGAGCATGAATCTGTTTAAAAATTGCTCATGGACCTATGAAAAGACATTGTAATTGAAATGGAACATTGTACAAAATGATTAAAAAAATGTCATTTTTCCAAGACCTTCAGCATGAAAGTATCTAATAATGGCTGCGCATAAGGCCATAGGACATGGTATATTCAAAAAAATCAAAGGAGCATATAAAAAGATATTACTACTGGGAGTCAATGAACTTCGATATTCAAGAGACACTGGAGTGTCATCTAGTACTAAAAAAAAGAGACACTGGAGTGTCACATTGAACGCCAAGGTGAAAAACTGTTCTTAAAGAGCACATCTTACCAGCTCGTTTGGCCCACATTTTCTTGGCATACCATATCCTTAGATGTTGTCAGATTACTTCCCACTAGAAACTCCAAGGCCAAGTACATCATCGTGGCTATTGACCACTTGACTAAGTGGGTTGAAGACAAGGCTAATTGGGAAGTAGGTGCAGTGATGACATCCAAGTTTATCTTTAAGATTGTTATCCACAAACATGGTTGCCCACAGGCTATCCTGACCAATAATGGAAGTAATTTTACCGCCAACGTTATTATGAAGCTTAACCAGATGATGGGAGCGAGAGGTATGCTTTCTGCCCCCTACTATCCAGAGACAAATGGATTGGTTGAGTGCATAAATAAAATGCTTGTGAACATTGTCCAGAAGCTAACCTCAGGAAAACCATCTGAATAAAGAACATTTCTAAGTTTGGTTGTGTTTGCTTAAAACATATTGTATCACTCTGCCACTAATATGTCACCTTTCCAGGTTTATATGGAAGACATCCAGTCATACCATCAATGCTATATCAAGTTCTAGAAAATCTTGGTGAAAGCAGTTATTCTCAATATGCCAAGAAGCTTGAAGATACCCTACTTAAACTACAAGCTCAAGCCTTTGGCACAGTATTATTTGTTAAAAAGGCCCAACATGAAAAGGATTCTAAAGATCAATATGATCTGAAAAATTTGAAGTTAGTGATGAGGTACTTTAATCAGCACACACAGAATGCGCCAATTAATAAAGTTAAGTCACATTTGGGGTGGCACATTTGTGATTATTGAGAAGACATCAAGGTTTGTTTACATTGTCAAAGAGGTTTAAACAGGCCATATTTATAATCAAGTCCATGCAAACTTCCTAAGAAGGTTAAAAGGAGGGCTGATTAGAAGAAAAGAAAATAATAAATATACAATTATAAGAAGATAATATATAAGTAAAAAACATAATAAACAAAATTATAAACTTAAAAAATAAATATAATAGCAATAAAGAAATATCTATTTAAGAGAACACATTTACTCACTCACTGACTGAAATCTGAAACCTTTAAGTCTGATAGGGTCAATCTATTTGGGTGAGTGGGTGAGAATTGGAAAATAAGATCAAATCTGAAACTATCGAGTATGATAGGTTCAATCTATTTGGGTGAGTTGGTGAGAATTGGCGAATATTATCAAATAATTCACCAAATTGCTCACCTGAAACTCAAAAAAATCAGTATTAGAGTTCAAGTAGATCAAGTAGTCAGAATAATCAACTCACTAGCCATGAGGACAACAGCGAAGCTGTTAGTCTGAGTGGCTTGAGAGTAATGCTGGCACAGCCTATAGGCTACAATGTGAGCTTATCATCTGATAAACTTTAAATACCTTGGCGAAGCACGGGTATATGGATGTTAGGCTTATATATTTTAAAAACCTGCCTAATTTGGTTCACCTATCAATAATATAATTTTGGTAAGTTAAGTAGAAGTTGATTTAGTAGTTTGGAAGATATGTCACATACTCAATGATTTTAAGTATAAATATATGTTTCAGGTAGCAGTTGGTGTTATTTGATTGACTTGATAGATTTTTTGTTTGGCCAAGTGGTTGATGGCTTTTGTTTGAATCAATAGGACACAGTTTAGTTTTGAGGGGTGATTAGTTATTGGTTGTTTTGATAAGTTCAGTTAGGTTTACCTGAGTGGTTGGTGGATTTTGGTTGATTTGATTGAGCAATTAGACTTGGCTGAGTGGTTTTGTTTATCTATAATATAAAATCCAAATTAATAATTTGAAAATCTAATTTTATAGATACTGTAGTGAAGCATGGTAAATTGGCTAGTATGTATAATAAACTAAAAAAAGTTTATTAGGTAATAAATATGTTGGTAAAAAATAATTAATCATCAAGGTTTTTATTCCTTTGCTTCAAATGGAGAAGTGGACTTGGGACCAGATTCCTCATCTGCTCGCACCAATTTGGCCCAATCCAATTGTTGAGTGACAAGAAAAAGGGCCATAGCGGCATAGAGCCAGATGCACCGCGTACTAGGTGTAGCCAATTCCCAGCAAATGATTGGTAGGTGAGGTGCCATGGTCTGATGACATAATTATGTGGACCAACTCAAAAGATTAGGCTAGTCATCAGGAGGCTAAAAAGGTGAAGTTAGCGGGCCTCCCTGACCTCAGACATACCCTATACCAGCGCTGTAAGTCTTGGGACCAGCCCCTACAACTGGATAGGGAGCAACATCCTTTTCAGACCAAAAAGGGGCCAAAGGCCCAAGTGGACCCCCTGTTGCAGTTGAGTGACCTGGCGCACGTAGTTGATGAGCGCTGGGTAATTTCCCTTCCACCTAGAGATATCCAAATCCCTCCCCTCCCCCCTCCCCAACTCTGATAAAATTAATAGAGGGGACCTGCCAGGAGATCATGCAGGTCAGGGGCCTTGGGTGGGCCCCTGGGACCCCCACTTACCAGGGAAAATTTACCAAAATTTTGAAGAAACTGCCAGCGTAAGTATCAAAACCCAGCCTGCAGATTCTGGGATATGGAGCTGGTCTGGACTGGTTGGGCACAAGAATCAGATCAGAACTAAATTCAGGTTTTGAACCAGGCCACCAGTGACTCAGACCAGTTGCCCCCACCCCTCAGAATGGATCTGAGAAGCTCAGATTGCATAGATAACCAAATTGAGAGCTCAGATTGGGTTGCGGACAACTGAGCACCAAGGCCACAGCTCCCTGGGATGAATCCAGGAAATCTAAACTGCTTGAGCTGCCCGACTTAAATGGTCAAGGCCCAGATTGGTACCATCGACCTGGTCTGGCCCCCAAAATTTGGGAAAATCAGCAAAAGTTTTTTCATTTTTGCCAAGATTTTGAAAACCATCCATCCACTTCCCCACCCGCCAGCCAATCAAACCCCATCGCCAATCCCCAACCACCCAATACTTAAGGCAACTGCTCTGTCAATGGGCAGTTGTCAGTTAATTCTCTATTCTCCTCGCGCTTTGTGCCAAAATAAAGTTGATTACCCCGAACGCCTTGTTGCAGACTCTGCCTGTTTATTTTTCCTATTCAAAATTCTGCCAATCGATCTGGCAAAGTGTGCCACCACCCACATAATTATCCCAATGATCACCAAATGGGTCATCCAGTCGCTCAACACCACCATGCAGCGGGGGATCATATCTGTGGTGAACTGCCTCACTCTTGATGATGGAGTTGACTCTCCATCCATTTTTGCATATCCGTTAAATGCAAACCCATCTGTTTGATTCACCAACAGGCTTTCTGAGAGCGCTCCCTTATCAGAGCAGCCTCAGGGCGCCCCCTCCCTGATGCCTGTGAGCTTGGCCCCCACCCCTGGCTCATCTGACATTGATACCACCCACCTAAGGGTCCCAGAGTACCCAGACCAAGGGGAACTCGGCCCCAACGCTCATCTTGGGCCCATTTTCCCCTCCAACAGCACCCCTGTTCACGCGGTGGGTCTTGTGCCACCCCTCTCTGGCGCACAGACCCACCTACCCATAACTGAAGGCCAGCAACTGCGCACCCTGGAGGAGTTGTCATCCTCCCCGCCTCTCCCACCCTTGGGGGTTTCCCCCGCAAGACTCATGGTTGCCCCCATGCAACCATCTGGTTTGCCTTGGGGGCCTTCAGTACGTTTTTTAAACATTTACTTTCTTCACGTCCCTACTAGATCCCCCTTCTTCTAGTCGCATGGACCGCTGTGCCCTTGGCATTATGGGCTCTCCACTGGGTGCTCACACCCTGACTGGGAGCCCAGTCTAATTCTTATCAGCAGTTTCCATGACAAGTGCTGGGTTAAGGCCAGATTTGCCCAGGTCAGACTATGGGATGTGCATGGTGCTCAGCCCTGTGTGAAGGCAAGAGCATTAAAATAAACAAGTTATATTACCAATGGCGATGTTTTGGTTTGGTTGATTGGCAAACTGGGTCAAGAAACCTGTTGGATTTTTGAACTTTCAAAATCAGGTCAGCTGTGCCTACAATTGATTACTCAAGTTTTAGGCATTCTTGAGCTATAGTACCTGAGCTTATGGAAGCATGCAATTATTGGTGCACTTAAGCTTAGTAACACTTCCACTGATGGATGATTCCTCACCAATTGCTTAAGTATGTTTTCTTAAGACCAACTTTCCTTGTTATTTGACTCTTTTAAATAAGCATTTCCTGTTATTTTACGTTTTTTAACATTATGGTTCCTTAGACGAACCTGTGTGTGGACCTCTTTGATAATGTTTCCAAAAATGGTGGCCACTTTATCTTGTCTCAATTAAATATAGTTTCTAGTGCACCTTTGGGCCACCCTGGTCCCCTCCAGATTGAGGCACTAAAGCTCCCTAGCACTGAACTACACTTGGTCATGGACTCCCTTTGGGATCTACCCAAGTTTTGTTATTTATTGGTTATCTTATCATGTATACCATGTTGTACACTCTTACCCTGGATCCCTTCTGCTCTGGCACCCTCCGCGGTGCCCTGTTTCCAATCTTGGTAATGGCTAGTTCCCTTGCGGTTTGGGCGTGCATCCCACACCACCTCTCTTTGAAAAAGAGAGTCACAGGCACTCTCTTGACAGGAGGAACAAAACTTTTAACAGCAATCTAATTGATCCTACAGTTGGGTGGAAAGCAAACGCCCAGGATAAGACAGTCGACTAAGAAATCAGTCTGGTACTAATAACTCTGGGGTCGCCAGTCAGACACAATAAACTTGGGCTTTCCACCATTTGATGAGAAACGTACATGAAACAACTGGCCTGAAAGCATCTGTTGGGAAAATATGCATAACGTGGCTAAGTAAGGCAATTTTTGGAAGATATTCATCTATGCTATCCTTGTGCAAAGCCTCAAAGGGTGCTCAAACGGCCAAGCGAAAATGAAAATCCTAAACATCATAGGTATTTAGATCCAAGGATGAAACGTATTCAGGACTACTCCTGAGCGGTGTGGACAAGGAACTGAGAACCTCATCCACAAAGGCGTCAACTTAAACAAAATCTTGAGATCATATGGTTGAGTCTTTGGCCATAAAAAGATGAATGGGGTTATAAAGCCGCTCATATTTGGCCCTCATTTGGTCAAGAAGTTAACCCCAATGCAAATTATTTGACAAGCCTAGTACTGCAGAATAGGTTCAAGTCATTGGGAAATGGTTGATGGCGAAGTTAAACTCCACCTGAAGATCACTATCCCAATAAATAGAAAGAAGCGAGAAATTTGAATCTTGAGAGTCAAAAATATGGCCAAAAGTCTTTATTGGAAAGATTGCTGAAAAGCATGACCAAATTTCATAACCCACCAATCCTCAAGTATGCTCAATGCCAGGATTAGCCTCCTCTTCAATGATAGTTTTGGGCCAAGTAGACGTCATTAAATTTGGCACAGGAAAAAGTTGACTAAATTGTGACTCCTGGAGGTAGCCTAGGAACATATGCATCTGCATAGTCCTGTCCAATTGGTTAAACTGATGACATTTTAGATTAAGAGAAGCGACAAAATTGTGATATGCAGAAGAGGTAGTGTTACATACAATGAAGAAAAAAATTGGGAAACTCAGGGTTTATATTTCAGTCAATTGGGGAAAAGTTAGAATTTGATGGTTGAAGAGAAAATAAATTTTTAAGAAAACCCATCAATGCTGAAGATTACTCCCATTGATGAATTCTTTAAAACTTCCCAATTTATCTGCACAATATGATAAATCAGATTCACCTCAAAACCGCCTTGATTGCGTCTAAACAACCAATTATTTTTTTTAGTACTAGATGGTTAAACAACCAATTATCATAGCTATTAATAGCTATGATATAATATTATTATTGCTGATTTTGGGGCCCACTTGGGTTAATCAAGTGGGTTTAAGGCACAAAAATAATTGAATTTTTAAATTTTATGCAAATACAATTAAGTAATATTAATTTTATATGTATGTCAATCATAATTGGCACAATAGTACTTGCACATGGATGGCCAAAATAGGGAGTCCATAGTCTTATTGAGAGGCCTGCCAATATCCCAATTAGGGGTGTCATTATTTAAATTCTATATGTTCTTTTCTCCCATTTTTTGTATTTCATCTGCTGTATTATGAAATTTAATTAGGCCGGTTGAAAGGGGAATATACACCACTGAGGTGCTAATATTAAGTCTAAAAATCTTTCTGATTATGAGAGTAGTAGTGCCTCCGATTGGGTTGAAACAATTGAAATCAAGTTAATCAAAGGCTAAATTAACTTGAGGATTTATTCAATAACCACTGCCATAATCTATAGCAGATTGGCATGGCTTTAATGAACTCATTTAATAGATTAGTATGGACAGGAGATGCCCTAGAGGCCAAAATACCAACACTTGGCCCTAAAATAAAAGCATCCTCCTACCATATAATAATATTTCCGTCTTATATTGTCTTATATTAAATTAAGATTCATACTAAAAAAGTGTAGACAAGCGTTAAGGGGAGCTTGTCACTATTACCTGCGTCAGGAGAGCTCACAATTAGAGAGGGAAAAATACCCAGAAGAGATCAGAAGAGTCAAGTATTATTGTTTAGCATTGTGAGCTTCAGAACGGTTAGAAAATACTGTAAGCCACATAGCAGAATTGAGGATAAATTGGACAAAACTCTTCATGACTATCAAAGCAGTATTATTTCTCTTAAGTGAGTAAATCCTCATAAACTTGCATCAACCAAGTCTACTGTCGCCTCAGAGAAGCTTAGAAACGCTGAATTACTCCTCTAAAGGAGCTGAAAGCCAAGGCTGACAAACCTCATCATAATAAAATGCAAAGAGATGAAGAAGGACTTGAATTGGCACATTAGAGTACAAGAGGATGAGAACAAGCTTTTTTAATTGACCGCTCATCTTCTTGCCAACAAATTCATGATCTGGACACTCATGTTAAGAACTTGTTGAATGATAAAGTTATTTTTGAATAATTTATCTAATCTATGTTACGCCAAGACTTACCCTAGAAGAAATGGAGCAGCATCTCAATCCTCTATGGGACCAAATATTTCAAGTGGAACTCCAAGTTGAATAGAGCGACGTAAGAACAGAAATTACTAAATCTGAAGCTCCCAGAGTAAATGCCATTACTGGATTGAAGACCACTACATTTGTGCCTACATTAAAGGACAAGTTTACACCTGGCAAAAGGAGTATCATATCTTTTCTCTACATCTATGAAGCTGCGATGGAGGTGCAACTGATAAACAAAAGGTCAAACATATTTATCTTGTTTAAGCCATATGGCTCAAGAGGTTATGGTGTCTCATATGGATGACTTGCATACCTGGAGAGGAGTGAAGGAAGCTCTCATTAAGGAATTTGGGTCAAAGCTGAGCCTGAGTATAAAGAAATAGGCCTTCATGAGATTTGCACTGAGCCAAAATTAAACCTTACCAAACTTGCTGACCGTTTTATATAGAAGCCCTAAAGTTGTTAAACTCAAAGATGCTAACTCTGGATGATGCCGTAGCTTCTGTTATTGCTGGGTTACATAGTAACCCTAAACTAGCCATAAATGTCACATCCGTTAAACAAAGCTTCAATTCCATATTGGACTTTGAGAAAGCTTTGCTTAATTAGTTTGCATACACAATCCAGAGCCCTCACAAAAAAACCTCCATGAAACCTAGAGTTTATACCATGGAAGAAGCAAAGCTTAAGAAAAATAAAAGCCAAGATGAAACTACTGCAATAAGAATTACTATACTGAGGATATATGTTTTAAGAAGAACCCTGCCCTTGCTGAGCAGGGAAAAGGAAGGTTAGCTTGGAGTCAAGTACCCCTAAAGCTAGTTGACCCAGAGTACCTAAAATGCAAAACATTGCTGATTTCTTACATCGCTTCCATTGAAAAAAACCAATGATGACTCTGAAGGGGGTCATGAGGTATAGGGTATTACATCTTAGGTTCACTCAAAGAGCTCTCCATTCCAGGCCGTTTGCACGCTTAAAATATTGATGACGCTCAGGTTCCTAAAGGCACCTACCTCAGTCAGCTTATAGGGTGCCCTCAGATAATTGATACATCCAGCAATGCTGATAAGTACCTTTCCCTGTTGATCTGACCCATCTTGAAATTCCACAGTCTGATGAAATCAAGAAGTATACTGGGACTGCCAAAAAGCTCAATGCTTCATTCCGCCTCAAAGAGGTGTTATCCCTTCCACTGAAGTTTATTTATCACCAAAGTTGACGTGGTAATCTAAAAATCTGAGTTATGGCTACTTTTGTATGGGATCACCTTTCAAAAATTGTGTTGTCCCACCTCATCAAGAATATCAAGCTCGCTCCAGACCTTGAATACAATTAAGAGTAGAAACCACTGGTCCAAACAGCATCAGGCAATAGATGCATACTCATATCTACCAATCTGAGCTGGCAAATTAGGTTTTAGCTCCCGCCGTTGCCCTTGATTTCAGTCAATATGCTACCTCATTGGGAAACATTTTTGATCGACTATGACGAATTTATCAATCTAAAAGAAGGATATTTAACGATTCTCAACTATTAAGTTCCCCTTGTCTTACATAATAAAGATCCCAGAAAGAAGGAATACTTCTTTCAGGTCGAGTACCCGTTTCCTCTTTGTTTTTTTAGCACTAGTGGTGCCCAACCCAAAAGGGGGAGCCACCACGCATCTTTATTTGTAAATGGGCCAAACTAAGGGATTATTAAAAAATGCCTAATATGGCACCTCAGCTAAAAGCCTAGGAAGCCATATCAGAAGGTGAAGAAGCTTTGAAAAATTTTGTCCAGCGCCCGCTTTAGCTGGAAGACCATGGCGGACAACATCAGGGTAATAGCATCAGCAACATGTGGCATAAGGAAGTATATTTGTGGGTTTTCTTCATTTATGAGGCCAGCAGTGTCCATTGCCTCAACTTATTAAGCAAGTTGATGCTCCTCAAAAGTGATGAGATCAGGCACAAAAGTGAATGACAATGTGCCGGTGGGCTTTGTGATAATTGAGGTCAAAAAGAGAAGTCTTTGCTGCATTGATGCAAGAATAGCTCACACCAAAAGCAAGCTCCTCAATCTCATACTTTGCATCTTCCTCAAAATTATGGGGCCCTGTTTCCTCTTTACCTTTTAAATTCTACATCTGGAAGAAACACAAAAAGCTAGCTGACTCAGTAGATGCAGCAGAGGGCATACCATTTTATGTCACCAAGGAGGTAAAAATTAAACCATGGGAACAAAGAAAGGTATCTACTAACATAACCCAACGTATACCCCTGAACTGCTTGCTACATAACACTAGTGTCAATGGAGTAAGTAGGTTTGAACAAGAGATTTTCCAGGATCCTTAATCCAGCCTATCAGTGGCCTACTGAGCTATTAATTAGAAACTTAAACAACGATATCCTAGTCAAGGAGCATCAAGAAATTAGGAAAAAACAATAAAATCCCATTGATGAAATTGACAAGGTACATTTTACTGTTACTCACCTTGATTTTTCCCTCCTGTTGACGATTTACTTTGCGCTATTCCTCAAATCCAAATTAAATTAAAGATAAATCAGGAGGAACTTGAGAAAGTGAATCAACTACATGAAGATTATAATGATGTGTTGTCCATTTCAGATGTTGATTATGGTCACATGAAAGATTGAAAACATATTATCGACGTAGGAGATTCAATACCTATCAAATCAAAGCTATATATGAATTTGAAGGTAGAGGGGCAACATATGAAGACTAAGCTCAAGCAATTATTGGAAGCTGACTACTTGTGCCCTCCCAGAGTCCATGGTCATCCCCACTTTTACATATAAAGAAGAAGAACGGTGTTCACAGAATAGTGATGGATTACCAGAAGCTAAAAACCTCACTTAGAAGGACAGCTAGTTTGATTCCAAGGATTGACGATGCCCTGGTACAACTTTCTGGCTTAAATATCTTCTCTACGATGGACCTCACCAGCGGTTATTGGCAGATGGATCTATCTCTAGAAGACCAAGAAAAATACACATTAATATTAACAGAAGGGGTTTTACGACCTACCTGGCTCCCATAAGGATTATACAACGCTCCCACCTCATTCCAACGGAAGATGAAACACATCATGAAAGATCTTAAACTCATCTGTGTGATTGTTTACCTAGATGACATAACGGTGTTTTCCAAAACCTTCACCAATAATATACACCTCAAGTCAATGTTTCAACGATTGAGAGAGAATCATATCGAATTAAAACCTGCAAAGTGTACCTTTTTCCAGCAGGACTTTCAATTCTTAAGATATGTCATATCATGGGAAGAAATTTAGCCCTTATATGATAAAGTTGAAGTATTTTCGAGGTTGCATGAGCCAAAGAGCCTCTGAGACATAAAGATTTTCTTAAGAATGATGGGATATTACCATCTGTTTATCCCAAATTTCGCTCAAATCGCCAAATCTCTTGCCTGACTGCTTGCCAAAAATACCCCTTCCATATGGGGTGTAGAGAAAAGAACTTATTCAAGTCAATGAAGAGTTTATTGAAGGGACGACCAATCCTATGACATCTGGACTATGGGAAGCCATTCATCTTGTTCACTGATGCCTCTGACTTAACCGTAGGTGCTATCCCTTCTCAACAATATGAATTTGGCATTAACCACCTGGTGTCATATTATAGCAAAACGCTTTCCAAAGCTTAGCAAAACTATAGCATCACAGAGAAAGAGTGTTTGGCTTTTCTTGGCGGTGAAAAGTTTCCAGCCCTTCTTGTACTGTATGAACTTTACAGTTGTGATAGACCAAGCCTCCCTAAATTGGCTGCAAAATATGAAAGATCCGACAGGAAGACTAGTCAGATGGGCTCTCAAGCTTCATACCTATGACATGAATATTGTAAAATGAGCTGGAACGAAACACATGAATGTAGATGGACTTAATTGACTGCCCCTACTATATCTTGACAATAGCGAAGCTGAACAATTATATGACCTACTCATGAAGCCAAACTCTTGGGATGACAAAGATGTAACAGTTCAGAAGATGCTTAGATGACACACTCAAAATACAATTTTTCTCAACGGATTACTTTACAAGGAAGTTGTAATTGACAGGCTACCTTATTTGTGACCTTATGAATGGGTACCAGTTATAATGGAAGTCAACAATACTTTAGGCCATGGAGGATCTAGGAAACCTACAAATGGATCAAAGATCACTACTATTGGGAAGGAATAATGGACACCGGAGTGGAAGTCTTAGAAAGCTTTCATCACATGTAAAAAAACAGAACCGCATAAGGCCAAGTACAAATATCAACTTATGACCCCTCAGCAGCCGTTATATACCATCAGTTTAGATGTCATAGGTCCACTACCTGAGTCCACAGGAGGAAATTGATACTCTATAGTAGGGATTGATCAATTCAAGAAGTGGTTTAAAGCAATTGCCATTCTACACAAAGTGCTAAAGCTACAGCTAACTTTTTATATTAAAGCATATTTACTAGGAATGGCTGCCCAAGGGTTCTACTGAGCAATAATGGGAAGGACTTTATTTCAAGAGTTGTGAGGACCTTAGCTACGAGCATTGGAACTCAACAATTATTCTCAGCACCTTACAACCCATTAACTAACGGGCATTTAGAAAGAGCAAATGGGACATTGTTCTTAATAATATGAAGATGGCCACTACCAATCCACTACACTTTGACTAATAACTCCCCAAGTGCATTGATGGCTTATAGGATAAGTTTCCATTAAATTATCAAAATGTCTCCCTTCAAGGCCTTATACGGAAGAGAACCTGGAATCTAAGCTTTTTTTAGTACTAGATGGTCCCAACCTGAGGGGGGATTCATCGATGTATGGAATCCCAGCTTTTTTTAGTACTAGATGGTCCCAACCTGAGGGGGATTCATCGATGCCTGGAATCCCAGCTTTTTTTAGTACTAGATGGTCCCAATCTGAGGGGGGATTCATCGATGTCTGGAATCCCAGCTTTATTAGCTTGAGAAGTTAATAGTGATAATACCAAAGAGCCTTAGAAAGGTCTAAAAATTATCTCAGAAGATGATAGAACTTCAGTCTGAGGCATTTACAAATATGGCCAAGACACTTATAAGGGAAGGTCAAGCAGCAAATTCAACTCGCTAAACTTTAACCACCTTTGAGATTTCAGACTTAGTCCTATATTATCACAATCAAATACGCCTTGAGGAGGAAATTTAGATTTCCATCCAGTATGAGATATATGCTATCACTTACAAACGTTAAGATGAATATTCAATAAAGTCTTTGGAAACTGGAGTAACAATCAACCGCGTTCAAAGCTGATTCTTGCGTCAGTATTCACCCACCAATATTCTTAGAGGGGGTGATGTCAGATATCCTGATATCAGACAAGATGGGAAGAATATTGACCATTCAAATCCCTCAGCGTAATCAATATATAGACCCAGAAGGGGGTTAAATCCATTACATCGATATATTACCTAGAAAATTGATAGTCAGAACAGCTCTGGTCAACTCTAGTAAAACTCTGACAAACAAATTTGAGCCTAAATACCTGAGGTGAATTTTTGACTCATCGAAATGATGGATTAACTGAAAAACAGGTGACAGCTACTTGTAGTGGCACTCAAGGCAATAAAACAAGACAACCTCAAAAAAGGGTAAGAATCAATAAGCTGCCAAACGTTCAACTAAGTGACACGGACTCATCTGAATTTAGTATTCAACTCATTATTTTTTCCTTATCAAAATTATGTTACAAAGGCATTATAATATCTAGATTGTATCATCTGACCATGAGCCTTTTTTCTGATTTCCACCTCTATTATTTTTATTAATCCTTTTCCTTTTGGGGTTTATATTGTTAATTGCATCATATAAAGACCCCTGATCTATAATATAATAAAGTTACATCATTATTTCTATATCTCGCTTTGGTACTTGAAATCAACAAGTTTATTTTGCTGTGCTTACCATAGGATGGATACTCTAGATGACAGTACATAAGCGGTGACTTGGCACCCTTTAAATAAAAATTATAATTTTCTTGCGGCTTTGTCAGCCTCAAGTATTGATTGTTGGGCTTCTTGGGAATAGTACTGTCAAGCTCAAAAATGGAAGCCCTACATTGTGGACAGGATTGAATGGATTGAGCATCCACAGTCTCAACATGATGTAAAACACATTAAATTGTTAAAAAATCGTAGGTAGAGTTTGAAAAGAGGTCTGCGTATTCCTCCCATAGTTTTTTTTGGCTTGGCTTTATTGCTTTCTGGTAAGATCTCGCCCAATGGAGGTATCATCTAGGACTACTTATGAGGGTGATTCTAGACCAAAATCCTTTATACTTCCAAAGCTATGTATGTCATCTATGGCCTCTAAAGGAAGAAGCCGAATATAAATGACCAGAGTATTAGGACCCACTGCCCTAGGTTTGTCAATGAGGTTAGCTAGCAGCATTGCTATGGATCCAGCATTGGCAGGATTTAAAATTTCTGGACAAGTCAGGACCTCCTTGTTGTATGGATTATCCATGCCTCATATTTCCAGCAATCTTCCCAAGGAAATATTGATATGTACCCTGATATTGACTATACTCTGGGTCTTTGGTGGTATAGTAGTCAGCTTAGACATATAGATGGACATGACCTCTTGTCTATCTACCACAGGAGGAGGTATCCATAATCAAGAACCCTTCACATTATATTTGAGCATGTCAATATGACTTTTGCTCTCTAATAGGTAAGCTTAGCTTTAACCTCTGTCTTGGAGTCATGATAGGCTTTAAAATCAATGTATCCCTACGTCCTAAAAGTGATAAGAATCATTTATCATAGTGCATGACAACAGATTAGTTTCATAGAAGCTGGGTTATGAGGAGAAGGTCATAACTCAAGTTGTCTAATTCAAATGCTGAGTTATTTGTTAAAAGTTTAACAAAGTGGATGGGTAGTGAGGAATAGGCCCCAATAAACTAAGTGCATTGTGGCCCCGCTGTGCCATATTCCATGTAGTAAGGCAAGTGTGGAGCTACTTGTATACAATTCATTAATTTAGATGAAATGACATTCACTGGGGATTTACTGTGCAATGGCGTGAACAGGTATCTTATAGCCTAGAACACCAACGTGTTAAATAACTTCTAAAATGAGAGGACAGATTGAGAAACATGGGAGATATAACAGAAGAAGAATAAGCAGTATCAGTTTCTTTGTTATCAGCGGTACTGTTTTGTCTTCCTCTGGTATTACAACATTAGAATCATTAGAGGGCACCAAAAATTCTTGAGGCAGTACAGGGATGCAATCATAAAGCGCCTCATCCTTAATATCAACTGCCATTTTTCTGACTCCCCAGTAAGTCTCTTCCAACAAGTCTTGGAGCTATGATGTAATCCATTGCAGTAGGTGAATTGTGGTCTGGGGTTCTTGTGGTTCTCAACAATATGGACTTGATGACAGCTGGGAGAGATTGAGATAGAGGAACTTAGATTTAAAGAAGATGCAGAGATTTAATTAAGAGCATCCTTAATTTCCTGGATGCAGATAAAGTTGCTTTTAACTAATTATGTGCAATTAGACATCATAAAAAAGATCCCAGGCAAAGATTACCACTTTTTGATGTCATCCAATGTAATATGATTAGTGGTCACCAAAGGTTATGATTTGGCATAGAATTGGCTGGCAAACTCCACTGGACTCTCTCCTTTGTTCAGATTTATGGCCATTAAAGCCTGCTCTTGATTGGCCAAAGTCTGGTTGCTTTTGAACTCCTGATTTATGGCCATACAGAATTTTTCATAAGTGTGACATTTTTTTAAATGGGAAGTCTAATTTTCCAGGCCGTGCTATTCAGGCAGGAGTGAATGTGCTTCACTTTTTGGCAGTAAGTGGACTCCTCCATCAAGCTCTTATAATTGTACAGGAAGGAGGCAGTATTTTCCTGCCCCAGGGTGAATCTCTCCGTGAAACTAGGCTTAAAGTTAGTAAAAATAGGAGTGGAAAGAGTGTTGACGGTAGGATCCAGAGCAGGATCAGAAATCTCGGTTCCTACATAGTTGCAAGAAGCCTGTTTTTCCAAATATCTTCTTAGTCCTTCTAGGTCCTCCTAAATCTCATACCAAGGACGGTTTAGAGATTTAACTGAATATTTTAGGGCAACTAGCTCCTTTAGAGTTTAATTTCAGTACGTTGGTTGAGCAGTATAATTTCAAAATTACTCAAGTGAGTTTTAGAATTATGACAGGTTTGAGTGAGATGAGTAATGTGGCTAATATTGAGCTTGGAAAATGTGCTGAAAAGTTCTTCTCATCTGACAAGGCATTGATAGAGACTCTGAGATTCAGACGGACTACATCTACAAGGATTTTGCATCATTGTACTACATTTTTTATATGATCCTGTAAGGCAATGAACGCTGGTAGGATGTTTGTTTCCAGGAGTCATTAAGATCACCAGGAGTAGGTACCAAGGAACTGAAAGGTCCTTGGGGTCCAAAGTGACCCAGGGACCTTCTGGACCCCTAGGCCCATCAGGCCCTTTAGTATCAGATGCGATATTGCAGGAATCTAACTACTGGTATTACTGCTGGAGTGCCCAAATAAGGTCCTAGATCTGAATATGGCGGTGACCCTGAGTGGTTCCAAAGAGATGTACATTTTGACAAGCCTGGTCCTCAAGATATGCAAAATGCAATATCTAGCATAGCAAGTTGGTTATGAGCCTCATTAATTAGCCAAAAGTTATTGACAATGGTTTACTAATAGTTGCGAACTAAGGGAGAGACAGCATTAAAGAAATTGAAATTATTTGATTGTAGTGTCTGAGTGAGCCCTAGTTGTTGAGCCACTTCATGGTGATGTAAGCCAACTATTTGTAAGATGTGGTGTATAGCTGTATGAACGAAGCTTTAAGATAGCTTTCAAAACCCAAAGCCAGTTATCAAGGGTAGTGAGCCAAGGTATATACAATTGTGCATTGTGGAAGGTACTGAAGAAACTTATAACAACTATAATGGCCTCCCATAGAGTAGATGCCATTTAATAGTAGTTAAAAGGTATTGTTGATGTTCTCATGTTGGAGTTGATACTGATTTTGATCAATGAAGGTAAAGTGATTTGAAAGTGGCCCAAAGTTCTAGAATTTTAGGCTGTAGAGGATCTAATTAATACTGAGAGGTATTGATATATCAAGTTAAGCTTCTTGGCTGGTTGGTGGGTTGGCCTTCTTGATTTCTATTATTCTCCATCTTTTGTGGTAAATGTTTTCACTGGACATCTCGTAGCCAGCTGAACTGAGCACCACTTATATTGGCTAAACAGTTCTCTTGACTGTAACTAAGGTTTTAAATGGACTCAAATTTGTAAAACTAGTGGGGAGGTCAATAAAGATGAAAAGATGGGAGAATAGACTACTTTATTGAGTTAAAAGGATTTGATAATCATAGGGCGAGTGGGGACATGGCGCCAAGAGAACCTTTATGGCCTCAAATTATCAGAATCTTTCACACCCTTCTGGATTGAAATCCTAGTTGACGCCTTCATTGTTCTTCATAGATGCCGTCCTCATGACAGAATTGTTGGGAGTCGCACCTTTTGCATTTGGTAAGTGGAGATGAAATTCCAGAAAGCCATCTTCATTGATTACCATGTGAGTGATGCTTTCTGATCAAATTTTCATTGGTGCCTTCAGGGACAAATTTCAATAGCAAGGGTTCATGAGTTTTTATTTAACCAAGATAAGCCTACCAGGGGAAGGACAATACCGATATGTGTAATGGGATAGGGGAAGGTGAAATATAGTAAGGTTTAGCAAGGTTTAGGCACCTCAGAGTAGACGAGCTACCCTGTTGCCAGCTGTACCGCCAGGTATAGGGGAGTTGAATGCCTTACTCCAAAGGGGTATCCCCTGTTATGGAGTAGGTGTGAAGTAATGGGTCCATACGCAGAAATCATACTGAGAACCATGATTCAAAAAGTTGCTGTTGCTTTGGCCTCATGTATTAATAAATCCAGGATTGAAAGTGTTCCAGTAGGTGTAGGAAAAATGCTGCTTGTCCCACGGATGGTGGGCACGGTTCCCTTGAAGGCGTCTAGAGCTATGGTGGGGATTGTCCACATTTTAATGGCGACTATAAGGGAGTGGAGTGTGGGCGGTATTGGGAATAAAGTTTTAGTGCGAGGATGCTTCTGGAGATTTACAGCTTCTGGTCATTTTGGGCTTAAACATATGCGTAACTTCTCGCCATATGTCTCTAGAGGGGGCATGCTTTTAGGCGGTGGCACAGGGTGCCATCCCCTTAACATACTGCGCACATTGCATGGAGGGAGTTGGTGCGATCTGTTCTGTAGGTTCTTCTGAGGCAACGCCAAGTGTTAGCTCCTACCCTTGGCTGAAATAGTGGATGATGCATTAGCCTCCATATTGCCTTCTGTGTCAAGAGATTATATGGGATGTCAAAAGCATCTAGTTAGTCAATTCTTGCGATGAATGGGGTCATGTCATGTGTATCATTCTGGAGGTGGTCCTCTGGTTTATTTATCGTGACATGGGCTCTGGTCCTTCCCCTTTTTTGACTAGTGCCTGTTATAGTGATGGTCCAGTCCGTGTGCCAAATGATGCAGAGAAGGCGTTTAAAGTGAGGAGGGTTCCATGTGGGACCACTGCGTTAGGGATGTTTTCAAGGTATGTGAGGAGGCTGGACAGGTTGTGTGGGTTGGATATTTTGGGCGTCTATGCAAAGTTGGCCCTTGCCTCTCTAGACCAGTGATGTTGTAGGAGGTCTGGGGATAGGAATTCTTTTATCCAGGTGCCCAATATACAGTTGGCATAAACCTTAAGTTCATTAGGCCCATGCCTCCGCTGGAGCATGGGCTGAAGAGTGTTTCCACCCATACAGGTGGCCTGGATCCAGGCCAAAACCATCCCTGGATAAGTGCGTAAATTGAGGATATGGGTGAAGGCGAGTAGGAGATTGCATGTGCAGGGAACCACAGCATCATAAGGATGAGTGAGTTGGAAACTGTTACTTGACTCGTTACTCCTGGGGATCTTCCATTGAGGGAGGCGATGCAGTTGGATACCCACTGTAGTAGATTGTTCTCAATTGTCTCATTGGCATACCCCCTGTTTCCAGCATATCACAAGGTTGCGGACAGGGTAGGTTGTAGGAGGTGATGTGAAGGGTAGGATGAGTGGGTTGTTCCTTCGTGGGGGTCTGTGGGGCTTTTGGTGTTGTGGCCCAGTTGTTAGTGTACTTACCTAGGAGGATTAATTCTGTTTTCCTTTTGTTGAGTGATGCGTTGCTCACAATGGAATAATCTAGGGTGCGTTCCAGCTGTTGGGCATCTTTGTTGTTAGCTATACCTGTCACACAGTCATTAGCAAAGGCTAGTATCTTGACTGGTGGCTGGCCTTGTGCAGTTATGCCTATGCGTGAGTCAGCCACGAGAAGGAGTGAATCAAAGATGAAGTTAAACATCAGTGGGCTAAGGGGGTCCCCTTGTTTGAGCCCTCTTCGTGGTGTGATCTTGTTGGTTAGAAAGCCAGGGCTGCATAAAGCCATGGATGAAGATTATGTGAGAAGCATCGCCCAGTTTGTGAACCTAGGTGGTAGTTTGAAGGCGCTTAGGCATTTCATTAGGTATGGCCAGCTAACGCAGTCTTATGCCTTCTCCTGGTCTAAGAATACCAGGGCCCCAGTTGCTTTGGACTGAAATATGTTGGAGATGTAGTATATAATGGTCTAGATTGAGCGCCCTAGTGTGAACTCAAATTGATTAAGCGACAGGACTTTTGTCATGGATGCGGCTGATAATTATTAGACTGGGCTCCCAGTCTGGGTGTGTGAGCACCCAGTGGAGAGCCCAGAATGCCAAAGGCACAGCTGTCCGAGTGACTTGAAGTAGGGGAGATCTATTGGGACGTGAGGAAAGTAAATGTTCATTAATTTACTGAAGGCCCCCAAGGCAAACCAGATGGTTGAAATGGGGCAACTGCAAGCCTTGCGGGGGCAACCCCCAAGGGTGGGAGAGGCGGGGAGGATGATAACTCCTCCAGGGTTCGCGGTTGCTGGCCTTCAGCTTCAAACAGGTGATTCTGCATGCCAGCGAGGGGCAGCACAGGGGCTGACCGCGTGAACAGGGGTGCGGGTGGAGAGGGAAATGGACCCGCGGTGAGGGTTAAGGGCTGAGCTCCCCTTGGGCGGGGTGCTTCAGGGTCCTCAGGTGGGTGGGGCCAGTGGCAGATGAGCCAGGTGTGGGGGCTGAGTTCATGAGCACCAGGGCAGGGGCGCCCTGGCGCTGCTCCAACAGGGGAGCGTTTTGGGGATCCCAGCAATGGAGTGAACAGACGGATTTACATTAGATAGATATGCAAAGTGGACAGATTTGCATTAGATGGATATGCAAAAGTGGATGGAGAAGTGACTTCGTCATTGGGGGTGAGATGGTTTATGGTGGATACAATCTGCTGCTGCGTGGCAGGGTCAAGCGACCAGATGACCCAGTCAGCAAACATTGGGATGAGTATCTGGATAATGGCGCGCTTTGCCAGATTGATTGGCAGAATTTTAAAAAAAGTAAACAGATGGAGGCTGCGGCAAGGTGTCCAGGGTATTTCGAGTTTTATTTGGTGCAAAGTGTGGGAAGATTAGAGAATGAACTGACAACTGCCCCTCGACAGGGCAGTTGCCTTAAGTATGGGGAGAATCGCATAGTGGGGATGCTGAGGGATTGGGTGATTGGGGATCAGCGATGGGATTTGGTTGGCTGGTGGGGAGGAGGGTGGGGGGATGTCCAAAATCTTGGCAAAAATCAAAAAAACTTTTGCAGATTTTTCCAAATTTTTGGGGCCAAACCAGGTTGATGGTACCAATCTGGGCCCTGACCATTTGAGTCAGCCTGTTCACATGGTTTGGATTCCCCAGATTTGTCCCAGGGGGCTGTGGCCTTAGTGCTGGGTCATTTGCAACCTGGTCCAAACTCTCAATCTGACTATTTGCACAATCCAAACTTCCCAGATCCATCCTGGGGAGTAGGGGCAACTGGTCTGAGTCACTTGCAACCTGGTTCAAAACCCAAATCATGTGCCAATCTGATTTTGGCCCAGCCAGTCTGGACTGGCTCCTCCAGCCTGGAATTTGCAGACTGGGCTCCGACATTAGTACTGGCTATTTCCTCAAAATTTTGGCATGTTTTCCCTGGTGAGTGAGGGGTCCCAGGGGCCTGCCCATGGCCCCTGGCTTGCATAATCTCCTGGCAGGCCCCCTCTATTAGTCTTACCAGGGTTGAGGAGGGGGAGGGGAGAAACCTGGTTGTCTTTAGGGGGAAGGGCAGTCACCCAGCGCTCATCTACCACATGCGCCAAGTCGCTCAACTGTGACAGGGGGTCCACTTGGGCCTTTGGACCCCTTTTTGTCTGAAAGGGGTGTTGCTCCCTATCCAGTTGCAGGGGCTGGTCCCCAGGACTTACACTACCCTTTCCTTTTTTGACAGGGAGGAGGCCCCCACCTGGGGCATGGACCAAGGCATAGTTCTTGTGCCTCTCTGGGAGCTTTATGGCCAGGATGGCCGCGATCTTCTGGGGGGATGGGGGGCTGCCAGGTGGGAGGTGTGGAATTCCTCTATCAGGTCCTTGCAATTTGCGCAATCATGTGCACTCACCCAGCTGTTCTCATAAGAGGGGTAGCCTTTCCAGGCAACCAGGTATTGAATGGATCTGTGGGACCTCCAGGAAGCCAGGATAGCCTCCACCTCCACTTCCTGGGATTCCCCAATGAGGATTGGCTCTGGTGATGTTGGCCTTTCCCCTTTGAAGGGGGTCAGGAGGGAGGTATGGAAGACATTATGCTGCTTCCAATGAGCGGGCAGCTTCAAATGGTAGGCTCCATTGCCTAAGTCTTTCTCAACCTCAAAGGGACCAGAGCGTTTGGCTGTGAGTTTTTGGGTGGGGGCTTTCAAGGGAAGATTGCGGGTGTCCAGCATGATGAGGGAGCCAACTTTGATCTTGTGTCAGGGAGGCGCTTCTGGTCAGCAAACTTTTTGTAGTCCTTGATGGACTTTGTCAAATGTTCACAAACCAGGTTGTGTGTCTCGCGGAGTGCACACATGTGGTCTTTGGCTGCAGGGACTGCTGAGGAGAGCTGGGGCCAATTTGGAAGGAGGGGTTGTAACCCAGGGTGGCCTCAAAGGGAGAGAGGTTGGTCTGAGGAGTGGAGTGAATTGTTATATGCAAACTGTGCGAGGGGCAGGTCCTTGGCCCAAGTGTCTTGTGAGGCTGTCGCATAACAACGCAGGTACTGCTCCAGTACCTGGTTCACCCGCTCAGTCTGCCCATTGGACTGGGGGTGGTAGGCAGTAGATCTGCAGGGCTTGATGCTGAGGAGGGTTAGCAACTCTTCCCAGAACTGGGCGGTGAACTGGGGTCCCCTGTCGCTCACTATCTCTTTGGGGAGACCAAACATGGCAAAGACATGGTTGACAAATAAATTTGTGGTCTCCACTGTGGTAATAGAGGAGAGGCAGGGGATGAAGAGCGCGAACTTGGTAAATTGATCTATGACTACCATGATAGCATCTGAGCCATTAGAGGGGGAGCTCCACGATGAAGTCCACTGAGACTGAGGTCCATGGGCCTTCAGCCTGCTGCAGGGGGTGTAGCAACCCCTTCTTCCTGGAACGATCTGATTTTGCCCAGGCGCAGGTGACACAGCGGGAGATCCAGGAGGGAATGTCCTTTGAGGACCCTGGCCAATTATAAGTTCTCTTTATGAGATCTCGCGCACTTCTTGATGCCAGGGTGCCCAACAGTCTGGGGGACATGGTGTTCCTTGATAACACAGTTATGTAGGGATGGGGGGACCCAAACCTGATTGTGGAACCAGATGGTTCCCTCCTGCAAAGTATATGGGGCTCTCTTCTGACTCATAGACTCTAAGTCAGTATAAAGCTCTAATCCTTTGGGGCAACAGGTCTGGGCAGCAAGGACGAGGAGGAGGAGCGGGGGATCTGGGGCAAGGTTGGCAAAAGCTACTGTTGGGGGGGCCAAGGAGAGGATTTGGGAGGGGGCACTACAGTAGTAAGCTCTAGCGGGTCCTCTCCACCATCAGGTGATAGAGATGGGTTCCAGCTGATAAAATGAAACCCACATAGACCCTGGTATGTGCGAGTTTGCCAGTGCCCAAACTTCTGGGGTTTACAGTAGTAGATTAATGCCTTATGGTCAGTCTGAATAATGATTTTGTGCTGGGCGCCCTGCAGGAGGTATCACCAGTGGGTGATCGACCACGCCACTGCTGCTAGCTCCTTGTCAAATATTGATCACGCTTGTTCTGTGGAAGTGAATTTGCAGGAGTAGTAGGCCACTGGGTGCTTGACCCCCTTGTGCTCATGTAGCAGTATGGCACCCACTGCCACCGATGAGGCATCGCAGGCTACTATAAAGGGGCGGGAGGTGTCAGTATGCCACAGGACTGGGGCGGTGAGTAAAACCTCTTTGATAGACTCAAAAGCCTGCTGGCATTCTGGGGACCACTTGAAGGGGGCGTTCTTCCCAGTGAGGGGGTGAACGGATGGATTTGCATTAGATGGATATGCAAAAGTGGATGGATTCACGTTAGACGGATATGTGAAAGTGGATGGAGAAGCGACTTCATTATCAGGGGTGAGATGGTTTATGGCAGATACAATCCGCCGCCACGTGGCAGGGTCAAGCGACCAGATGACCCAGTCAGCGAACATTGGGATGAGTATCTGGATAATGGCACGCTTTGCCATATTGATTGGCAAAATTTTAAAAAAGTAAACAAATGGAGGCCGTGGCAAGGTGTTCAGGGTATTTGAGTTTTATTTGGCGCAGTGTGGGAAGATTAGAGAATGAACTGACAACTGACCCTCGACAGGGCATTTGCCTTAAGTATGGGGAGAATCGCATAGTGGGGATGCTGCGGGATTGGGTGATTAGGGATTAGCGATGGGACCTGGTTGGTTGGTGGGGAGGAGGGCGGGGGGATGTCCAAAATCATGGCAAAAATCAAAAAAACTTTTGCAGATTTTTAAATCCTTGGGGCCAAACCATATCAATGGTACCAATCCAGGCCCTGACCATTTGAGTCGTCCTGTTCACATGGTTTGGATTCCCCAGATTTGTCCTGGGGGGCTGTGGCCTTGGTGCTGGGTCATTAGTAACCTGGTCCAAACTCTTGATCTGACTATTTGCGCAATCCAAACTTCCTGGATCCATCCTGGGGAATAGGGGCAACTGGTCCAAGTCACTTGCAACCTGGTTCAAAACCCAAATCATGCACCAATCTGATTTCTGGCCCCACCCAGTCTGGACCAGCACCTCCAGCCCGGAATTTGCAGACTGGGCTCCAACATTAGTACTAGCTATTTTCTCAAAATTTTGGCATGCTTTCCCTGGTGAGTGAGGGGTCCCAGAGGCCTGCCCATGGCCCCTGGCTTGCATAACCTCCTGGCAGGCCCCCTCTATTAGTATTACCAGGGTTGAGGAGGGGGAGGGGAGAAACCTGGTTGTCCTTAGGGGAAAGGGCAGTCACCCAGCGCTCATCTACCACATGCGCCAAGTCGCTCAACTGCAACAGGGGGTCCACTTGAGCCTTTGAACCCCTTTTTATCTGAAAGGGGTGTTGCCCCTATCCAATTGCGGGGGCTGGTCCCCAGGGCTTACAGTCCTGGCCACCAGGAAGGAGGCGTGTCTCCAACAGGCACTGGTTCATTGATGATAAGAGGAGGGGGCGATTTGCTTGAAGTATTTTTTGTAAAATTTGTAGGGTATCCCATCAGGCCCTGGGCATTTCCTATGTGGTGCACCGTGGACTGTGTCCCAGAGCTAATCTTGCATTATTAAGTTCAGGAGGTTATAGTCTAATGGTGTGCATTGTATTCCTGCAATGTGTATAAAATCTTTTATTTTTTGGTGGTCAGTTGGGGTATCAAGATATGGTTTAGTGTTTAATAGTGTACTTCCGCCTTGACCTCTGCTGGGTCAGTTGCCACAGTGCCGTCATCTTTGTTTCTTGTGTGCATGTGGGCTGGTTGCCTCGGGAATATAATTGGTGGAAGAAATACATTGAGCAGGTTTCACCTTCTTTTATGAACTTAACTTTACTTAATACTTTGATTCTAAGCGGTGTTCAAAGATGAGGGCGTTTAGGCAGGCGAATATTTCCGCCCATTTGTGCCCCCAGTTTGGGATATAGCCAGACTTTGGGGTGTTGATCTAGAGGTGGTCCAGTTCCGCCAAGGTGCGACTGAAGGTGGCTGTTTCAGCAGTATAATTACATGAGGCGATATGGCAATTTTTATTTATTAGTTTGGTTTTGAACTTTGCCCAGGTTTTGATGTAATCCAATATGAACAGGGTTGCGAGTTCTGTGTTCATGGCCTCAAGTTCAATTCAGTTGGATATTTTGGGCGAGTTTATGTTTTCCAGGTGTAGCTTCCTCCAGGTCAACGCCTGTGTGGGAGTTCTGGTTGGTGAGAGCTGCACCAAAACAAGTCAGTGATAGGAGAAATTGATCTTTTTTGTTGTGAAGTTGAAGATGCTTGAGCGGTGGGTTTTCAGTGCAAGGATGTAGTTGATGCGGCTCATTTAGATGAGCGTTCCCTCACATATGTTGGGGTGGGTCATGTGGGGAAGGAGTGGTGACCCATGGGGAATGGTATTATATAGGCCAAGAGATACCTTCATTGCATGAAACTTGATGTGCCCCAGTGGGTATCACCTGGGGTTAGGCCATCAGTCCATGTTGGGGTTATCCCAGCAGTTGAAATCGCCCAAAAGGATGGTATCTTGTGGGAAGTTGAGTGTTAGGACGGTTTTAAGGAAATGTTTCCTCTTGGGTGTGGTGAACGGTGCTTAGATACATGCTATTGAAATTGTGTCCTCTTAGTTTTATGATTATTGCTGACAGGATGCAGCCACGAAGATATGAAGAAGAGTTGGTGATTTTTTTTGTTTTTTATTTGAATGACCACCCCACAGTGGAAAATCCCTGCTAATTGGGATGGTGAGACCCTGGCTGACCAGAATCCTTCTTCCCCCTGTAGACAGTGGGTTTCTTAGATGGCCAAGATGTCTACAGGAGTTTTTTGCAGGAAGTCTAGCTTTTTGGCTTGGGACGCTTGAGGCCTGGCTCCCACGATGTTTAGCATCCCTATTGACACTGAGGTGCCCGCGGCACCTTAGGGGCAGTTGGGAGGGACATCTGGCCCTAACCCACCATTCATTTCCTTGAACTTTGCTCTGTGTCATTGGGACAGTCCACTCTGAGTTGCTGTCCAATTCCTTAACTTGTGTCTATTTTTCACAGGTTTTGTGGGTTTTAGGGTTTGTGTTAGATTTTTCACTCGTGGCTTTTTGTGGTTCAGTGAGGTGCACTTATTGGATTCTGTGGTTTCAGGGTTTGATTTTGAAGAATTGGGTCCCACGTTTTCGCCCATAATGAAGCTTGTTCTGGTAAGTTCATTTTGCTTGATATCACATGGTAATTCAGTCAGTTTTTGAGAAAATTTTCAGCTTGGGCATTCTGCTCTGATTGGGTGGCTTGGTTATTTCCTCCGTGGCCTCCTCAGCTTAGGAATTTTGTTCTGATTGATTAATTCAGTTGATTTCCTCTATGTCCTCTTGAATTTGACTGGGGTCAATGGAGGAGGCCGCAAGTGATGCAGCCTTGCCACTGCCCACTTATGGGCCTTCTGTACCTCTTTGCGTAGTTTGAGTGATACTGTGTTTATGAGGATGTAGTGCCCATCCTCTCCCAGAGGAAGACATGGTTGGCATCAATCATTTCGCTAAAGGTTTCTTCATCTTCGTTCATGGTGACATTGCAGAAGTCTAGGGTCAAGATGCCCTCCTTCATGGGGCATGCGTGTTCCTTGTGACCATGCAGTTCAATGGTTGAAGATAGGCGGTGTGCATTCTGGTGTGACGTGGAATAGCTTTGACACTCCCCCGTCCAGGAGGAGAAGCACCGCTATGCAAGGGATTTTTGTAAGTTCCACGCCACATTGGGGTCTGGGTTGATCATGGCAATTGCCTTTCCTGTGCACAAGTTCAGCATCAAGTGAAATTGCTGTAATTTGAGTTGCTTTATTTCTCCATAGCTTTAGAGTCCAATTCAGAGCTCTTCCTTGATTAGCTTATGGGGAAAGTTGGTAGGGAGCAAGCCAAAGAAGATGAACAAAGTGTTCACTTTGTTCCATCTAGTGCGCGCAGTGTACACAAATTGTTTGCCCTCAGGGAGGGCAATTTTGACGCAGACTTTTGCAGCATGTCTGTGTCTTCTTCAGTTTCAAAACCCATATTGATCCAGCTGAGGTGGATGGTATGGGTGGTAATGTACATTACATGGGGAAAGGGGAGGCCTGTTCCTCGCCCACTTTCTTCCACAGAGTTGAGGACTTAATCCCTAGAAAAAGTCAAAGCCTGTGCTCAACCTTTGATAGGAGTTGGGCATATTGGATTTCCATGTATTGATTTTGTTTCATGGTAAACTCCACAAACCTGAATGGTGTCTGAGTTTGTTGTTTCTTAGCAGCATTGGTTCCCAGTCCCCCTCCAGGGCATTTCTTGCCCTTCAGAGCACTGTTTTGTCCATTGCCTGATACAGCTTTTGCCCATTTTAATTGGGATTTGTTGAAATTGCCCATCTCACCTGTGTGAGTATCATAATTTTGATTCAGATTGAATGTAGTAACTAATGTTATAATTACAAGAAAGAAAAGCTTATAAGGGTTCATGAGTTGACTTATTAAGGCTCAATTTAGTTGTAGGGATCTTGACTCATTACTTAATTTTAAATCTAAAAAATCAAACTAAAATTTTTATATAGAGTTTGAATTAATACATAAGAAGTTATAATAATGAAGAAGGTTTCTAAACTATTATTATTATATATTCTATACAGGCGTTCATTTTGATTGTAGTCATAGGCAAAGTTTTTAGAAGATAATAATATTGGTGGAGATATTTCACATTGTTAAGGAATATCCAGCATAAAAAATATAACTAAAGTTCTAGTAATATCAATTTATAAACTTTTATGACAAGCTTTAACCTATATTTAAGATACAAAGTGAATATAGTTTGCTTTTAGATGGGCACTAGGTCCATAAGACTGTTTTCATATTGGATTTATATGCTTAGGAGATATTTACTGATGTAGTATATATCAAAACTTTTAGCTTAACTGTAACATAACTTATGTGGACGTTAATTTTTTAATATAACATATCTTCACCTAAGGTCCTGTATAGAAATTACTATAAATATATAAGTTTATTTTATTACCTTTGTCATGTTTTGTTTATCAAATGCTTTCTGGTGCTTATTTTTATAAGATTTAGAGTCAGTTTCATGGTCTTTTCTCACTTACATTATAAAATTGAAATTCCAAATATAAAATTTAAGGGTTGTGAGTAACAAAAATTAAAACAATAAGGTTATATTGTATGTATTAGAGAGCTTAACAAAATTCTCTCTGAGTAATTCTTACTTGCTCATCATTCCTTTAAGTCAGTCATAATGAAACTTTTTTATACATTAGCAATTATTTTTTATAGCATTCCGTTGCTGCTTTGTGAAAGAATTTATAAAAAGAATTTGTTAATAAAACTCAAAGGAAAACAGTTCAATTTTTTTCCTTGCAAGGATCAATTTTTACAAGATGTGCTCTCAAAAAGTAACTTTTAAAGTAGATACCAAAACTAGCTAGTGGTGATCTTCAATTTATTTATTTTATTGAAATTTTTGAACAACGTAAGGTTGAATAATTGGACTGTTAATTATGATGACAAAAAAGCACCATTATAAATCAATAGGATTAAGACCTGTGATTTGTCATAAAGTGCTTTAGGTATCTTTAAAACTTTGTCCTTTAGGAACTCTGTGTTTTCTACTTCTTTTTCTCAGACTTTTTTGCAGATTTCATTTACTCAAGATCCCTAAAGAAGGTGCTTCATTTCATAAAAATATCTCTTGACCAAAGTTTGTTCTCTCCTTGTTCAATATAAGATTCTTAAACATGAGCGGAGTTCCTGGTATTTGTTAAAATGTTTATTGCTATTTTAAAGTTTTTTTGGGCTTTGTGGTGTGTCCAACTCAAGCCAAGTTTCAGTAAACCATTCATTTTTAACCATATTATAGATTTTTGGGCAGCCCTTATAAATTAAAATTGGATGGACCCTCTTTTATACACTTGGAGGGTAAAATTTGTTTTATAAAGTTATTATATTGTATAAAATTTTTTGGGAGTATCTTCAATTCTTGGTCAGATTTTGTTTATCAAGCCTCATATTAGGATTTTGGCTGGTACCTACTCAATCCTTATTGAGGTCAAAGAGTTACCAGATGTCATATATGAGGTTATATTCAAAAAGCCCTACCTCTCTAGACAAGGTTAAGAGAATGATCTTTGATGCTATATATTTACTCTTTTAAAACTATGTTAGTATGATAATATTAGAAAGTACTTTGCTCCTCAAGTTGCCAATATATTTTTTTGTCCAGTACAAATATACTGAACTTTTTTATTTAACTATCTTGGACATTATAAATAATTTTTTGTATATTAGATTCTCATAGTTAATTTTGCTTGACTATTGTTGTGAATTTTCTATCCACATCATCAGGTGCTCTGCATGTGTTTCAGGACAACGGTATGTCAACTGCTAACCCTTGCTCTCTTTTCATCATTGGCAACCTTTCACTACTAGTTCACAACAACAACTTTTTAATCAGCATACCAACAATTTATCAAGAGGAGTAACAACATCAGTAGATTGGCTCTGTAAGGCCTTAGCTTCAGCTATTAAGCTGAAAAGGTTCATGCACCCCTTTAGGTCAAAAAAGGGAGAAAACCCCAAGGCTCAGCCCAAACCCAGATCTATGAACTAGGGCATACCCTAGAAGAGAGATGGTTGGCTGCTATTCCCCCTGCATGCCACACACCTTTCCTCCATCTACCCTTCAACCCAAACCCATTAAAGCTTTAAAATCTGCAATTTATTATTTAAAAGAAAAAAAGCAAATTTATATAGACTTTGGACAAAACAAAACTCTCCACCATGGTTCCCATTCCCTGTTCCCAACAGGGGGCTCAACATAAAGTAAATCCAAGAGGGGAGTATTTACTTAGCAAGCCAAATAGGAGCAAAATTTGAAAGAAAAGGTAAAAACGGGTTTCAATTCTGACACCCCATTCCAAAATCAAAAAAGCAAATTTGGACATTTAGAAGCTGGAAAACATCCCAAGAATAGCTTAAGCCATCGGCTGATACTATCCAGGGGAAATTGGGGATTAAAATTGTGTTAGTAATTTATCAATTTGAAATCATATATTATTCCACACTACTGTAGTTCAACATAGAAGCTCCCCCATCCCACTATAAGACTCAGCACCCTGCTAATGATAGGGTGTTGGGTTAAAATTTTTTAGTTTTCTATACAAGTTTAGATAATACATATAAAAGGTCACATGTCTGGGTATCTTAATGAGCAAATGTCAAATGAGCAAAATTGCATGGGGTGAAACCCTTCCAACATCCCCTCCAAAGCGCCCAACCAGAGCTCTTTCTTACCAGTGGTGCCTTGTGGACCGTGGCTGCCTTTGTGGGCCATGGCATAGCCACAAAAGAAGCCAGGTCCCACCTTAGCACGGTATATTACTAGCATTATGGCACAACCCTAAATAAAAAGGTAAAGTTGTTTGTTTAAGATCTCCTGTTCTTAAATGACTTGCATACCAGCCAAAGTCTTCTATATCTTTCTGAAAAGGCTCCTTAACTGGTGTTACGTGATTTACTGTAAAACACATGAAAAGGGTCTTATTAGCTTGTTCTATACAGCTCACAAAACTCTTACCACCCTCTCCTAGCTATAAGCACCCTGAGTTTGATACTCTCCCTAGTTTCCACGCGTTTGGACGCAGCCAAGGACCAATATTTATCAACAAGGACAAGAAAATGGGTATCATGCTGGATCCTTGAGTGGGGGAGTGCACTCCGCGCTCTTGACTATGGTACCATGTGATTCTGCAAGTGCGAATAGTTTCAAAGAATATAAGCATATGAAGTCAAACCCTCACTACACGATACTAAAATATTACTCTGATGCTTACTCTATCCCCTCTCAGGTGCCTGACAGAGCCGTAATAGTCTATTTTTAACAGTCTCACTCTGATAAATCTCCCCTATTCCTGCCAATTCAAATGCACCTTTAAGGGATGGTGGTAACTCTCTCATAGACCCAGCAGATAAAGCTATTAGTTCCTCTCACATTGCGCTTGTCTTTAAGGCGGAAGAGAAGCATTGCATGAATCCAGTTTATAAGGATCTTCTAAACTGTGAGGCCCTTAATAAACCCAGATGATCCTGACTCTGCACCGTTTCCTGTGCGGGAAATAAATATGCCCACTCAGTTCACCAACAGATACACCAAGGTTTGAACGGACTCCAAGGCTAAGAAGTCTGTTTCAACCCTTTGTCCCTTTAATGAGTTACTATAGTTGATAGTGCTTACTTTTATTCCCATTTATATTTCAGTAGGGCAACGCAAGTAATTGTTAGTGCCCTGGTAATACTGATGTCACAGGGATATTCATTGACCCAAAGGAGGTGCAAGATTTGGGTCTTGCAGTCACTTCAGGATCCTCAATCTTGGGAGCACTGTGGGCCCCTATTCTCAACTTTTCCTTTGTAAAACACTGTGTTTTGGGGATCACAAATATGATCTATTGCACATTTTGCGGCAATCCCAGAGGTGCTGTATCCAATAAATTTGGGGTAAGATGTTAGCGTTGCCATTCAGTGAGTATTGACTTGGAGCGATATATTCTTGCTTTCTTCTTCAATGCTTTCTTGGGTGAAATCCCCCTCCTCTAACCCTGGAAAAGGCAATGCATTAGAAGCAACCATAGAAAACTCATTAAGGGATATTGTGCCTGAGATGCCTACTTTGCTCCTCATCATCACTCCATTTAAGTCAATTTTCGAAGTAGATTGAACCAATAAGCTTCCAAATCACTAAGCGTTTGATCTGAGTTTCCAGTTAACGGTGGATCTCATTAAATCAACTGTCCCTTATATCCCTACACAGCGGCAGAAGACCAAGCGTTAAAGATGTGGATTGATGACATGATGAAGAAGGAATATATGGTTAAGAAAACTCTTCTGTGTCATCTCCTGTGGTCTTTTCACAGAAGTCTAATGGTACTTTGAAACCATGTGTGAATTATGGACACTTGAATAATGTGATGGTCCCAGATCACTACCCTTTGCCCTGGAAGCAACGATTTTTCAAGAAATTTAAATCAGAGGTTCTCTTTAAATTTGACCATTTAATGCTTTCCATCAGGTGTGGTTCAAGTCTGCCAGGATTGGGTGAATCCAATAAGCACCTGGTATGTAATTTACCAATTCAATGTTATGCCCTTTGTTTGAATAACGCCCCAGCAGTTTTACAGCACCAAATTGATGACGTCTTATAAATCTCAGAGTCTCCTGTGCAAGTGCTTACATATGACATCTTGATCCACTCACACAATAGTAAGCACAGCATGGATTTAGCATCAGTGAACGCAGCCTTCCAGAAAGTTATTCTGGTTACCAAGCTATCCAGATGAGAGTTTTTCAAAAACGAAGTCCAATTCCTGGGGGAATCTGATCCTAAAAAGAAGATCATGCCATTGAGCCTTCAAAGCTGGACGCCATTTGCTATGGCTAACCCCAGTAACAGAAACAACTGCGGAGCTTCTTAAGATCTAATACATATTTAAAAAGTTCTCACCAGCCATTTCAGAGATATCTTCACCCCTTCACCCCCTAACAGGTAAGAATGCTCCATTTGTTTGGACACCAGAATGCCAGCAGGCATTGAAGCAATAAATGAGGTTTTCTCTATACCCCGTTCTCGTCATGATGATGAAGATAAGCCATTTTATTATGTTGTGACACGCTTTTGGAAATGCAGTGAAGACTGTATTTCTGTAGGAACATGAGGGGCGTGAACACCATGTGGCTTATTTAACAATAAAGTTCAGCGCCATGGAGCGAGGCTGGGCTAGTTATGATAAAGGGTTGGCGGTGGTTTCTTTGTCTCTGATGCATTGGCGTTACCTGTTACAGGGGCCCAAGCATACAGTGGTTGTTCAAAAAACCACAATTCGCTCACTTATTATTGCGAACCTTAGAAGCTTGGCTCCAGACATACCAGGAGTCATTGCGACCTTCTGAGTTTAATAAAGATATGAATTTTTCAAAGGGGCCGCCCATATTTTACCATACATCTTGAGCCGCATATCCATAATGGGTCCCACTGTGGATACTTACTCTGAATAAATCACGGTAATTCCCCTGAGCAGTTCATATCTCCACCACCCCCAACCATAGCTGTGGTTACGTTCCCCACACCAAATCCTAAGCTAAACCTAAAAATAAACTCAAACTCAAAACCAAATTCCGTGGATCCACATCCCTCATTATCATTGATTCTCCTTTGTTAATAGTAAAACCTGTTTAAAAAGGTTTTCCCTGGACGTTGTTAACCCTGATAGTCCTTCTATGCAAGTGACTGAAGTTACTCCATCTAAACCAGCCCTGGAAGGTCATGTCACTGAAGGCTCTCTCCCAGAACTATTATGCATCCTAATCAACAGATCCAGAGGGACGGGATCTCTTTGCAAAATTGATGCTGGTACTTCCCCTTCTTGATGGTATTTTACAAAATTATAGGGCAATATATTTTCGCAACAAGCTATGGATATCCTCTGAATTGCGTTAACGCGTCATAAGGTAACATCATGATTCCTCCATGATGGGGAACCTTATAGTGAAGAAATATATTATCTAACCAAACGAGGGTATGATTGGGATGGGTTGACAAAAGAAGTTCCTACTTTGATTAAACAATGTATTATTTAAGGTAGGTCCAAATCAGGTAGACTGAGCGTAATGGTCTCCTCCACCCTCTTCAACAAGCATCAGGCCCATATCATCACTTTTTTTTTAGTACTAGATGGTCCCATATCATCACTTTTAGTAAATATCAATGTAAGTTTACTAAGGTCCAATGGGTATGACGCTATTATTGTGATTGTAGAATGATTAACCAGATATAGAATTTTTTATTTCTTGTTTGAAAGATACTACAGCTAAGGACATGGTACGGCTATTTGTAGCCCATGTATTTTCATTGTTTGAGGCTCCATAGGAAGTAAGCAGCGGCAGGGGTTTCAGTTTACATTGCGGTTTTGGTGGCCTTTTTATAAAATGCTAAAATTAAACCTTGCAAATCCTCAGCTTATCATCCCCAGTCCAATGGTCAAATGGAGCATACTAACCACTCTTTGGCTCGGTATCTCCAATGCTATGCAACAGCCTTTCAGGATAAATGGGAAGCGCACCTCCATTTAGCCCAATCTCATACAACTCCCTTTATTTGTCAACAGGGGTGTCAACTATGTAAGCTAACTTAGGACACAACCCCACTTTCACCATTGGACCTCAAACGCAGAGTAGTATCCCAGCAGAAGAACCTTTGTCACACACATCAAGAGGGTAAACCAACAACTTTATAACCATCTGACAAAAACAACCAATGACGCCAAGCGTATTAAAGATAAAAAGTGATGTGAGACACTTAACTATCAATAAGGGGATTTAATAATGGGGAACACTAGGAAGTTGCACCTCAGTGCGACATGTCATAAGTTGACTTGAAAACGCACAGGTCTCTTCCCCCTTTTCCATGTGTTGAACAAAGTTTACTTCCAAGTGCAACTGCCCTCCCACTGGAAGATTCATAAACTTTCTTCATGACTCCTCCTTATCTCCATTTAAAGGACAGAAGCTCATGGAGGTAGAGCCCACCATGGTAGAGGGTGCACCAGAGATTAAAGTGGAGTGGATTTTGAACTCACAAAGAGTCAAAAGCAATTTTATAACCTAATATCCTGGAAGGGCTTCCCATTTATGAAGATAGTCGGGTTCCCACCCAAAGATTGTAAAACTGTAAGGAGAGATTAGTGAGGTTCACAAGGGCGATACCAAGGCACTATCACCATACCCCAAAAGGATACACTTGTAGCTATTAAAGATCACTTCCCCGCACAAGATTTATTCCCTGATAAAGTCTATGAATGGGGGTGGACCTTGTTCTTATAGGAAAGGGTAATCTAAGGCCCTTAGCTTCATTTATTAGGCTGGACAGCGTCATGCACCCCTTTAGGTCAAAAAGGGGACAAACTTCAAGGCCCAACCCTCACCCAGATCTCTAACCTATTAACATGCCCTGGATGAGAAATGGGTGGCTGCTATTCCCCCTGCCTGCCACACGCCTTTCCTCCATCTACTTCTCAACCCAAACCCATCCAAGTTTAAAAAACTGAAAGTTAATACATAAAGAAGATCATGCAAATTTTCAAAACATTGGACAAATCAAGAAGCTACCCACCATGGTTCTCATTCCATGTCCCCAACAGGGGGTCATCCATAAGTCTAAACTGAGAGGGGAAACTTACCTAGAAATTTATTTTTGAGCAAAAAGTTTAAAAGAAATGGTAAAAAATAGGTTAAACCTGATACCTCATTCCAAGATCAAAAAAGCGAACCTAAACATTTAGAAGTTGGTAGACCATTCCAAGAGAGGGCTAAAACATCAGACAATACCATCAAGGGGAAATTGGGGATTAAAACCATTAATTAATGAATTTGAGATCAGAAATCATTCCCCACTACCATAGTTCAGCTTAGCAGCTCTCCCCCATACAATCATAAGATCCAGCTCCCTAATAATGGTAGGGTTTTGGGTTATTCTTTTCTTATATCATTTTAAGCATAATGATATGTTTTTATTAAAACACATCTTTTTAGTTATTTTAATAAGCAAAACAGCAAATGGGAAACAATTCCTGAGGTTAGAACCTTTCCAACACCCCATCCAAAGCGCCCACCCAGAGTTCTTTGAAATAAGCGGTGCCTTGTGGATTGTGGCTGCCCTTGTGGGTTTTGGTGTACCCATGAAGAAAGCCAGGTATTTTCTTAGCACGCTGGATTTCTAATAAGCCCCTAAAACTAATTTCAGGGTGGCTTGCCCCAATCCTCATGATCTGAGTCTGTCATGGTTACTCACTCCTTGTTTCTTGTTGCTAAGCAGCCAGCTGGGGAATCCGTGTGGGGTTAACAAGTAGCTCCAGGGTGAGTGGTAGTACCCACCACTGACTAGATGCACTCACCCATCATATATCCTTAGGGATCTTCAAAGATTATCATTAAACTATCCAGAGACCAAGCGCCTTCAATAATAAGAGAGTATGCAAAAAATATTTAATAAAAATGTATTTATGTATTTATACTAAGGAAATAATTGGAAAACTTATGCCCGCCTAAAAAAGCAATAGTATCAAACGCCTAAAAACGTGGCTTACCACTCCTTTTGGAAAATCTCAGGAACCAACCGCCAGCAACCAATTAAAACATCCTTGTCATCAACCTCCACAAAATCCTAATAATAATTATTATAAAAAAGTATCCTTGGCTTTAGTTCACTAATAAATATAATTACAAACTATCAATCTATCCCTGGCATCAATTGTCAGTAGATTGGAATACTAAGCGCTTTTTGGGGTTGTCCCCAATACTCTGAAAATGGTCATTACATTGAAAAAGCTTGACTCAATTGAATGAGGAGCACAACTCGACATATTATATTATTGATCTATCCTTGTTATTTATTGCCAGTAAATTGGAGCACTAGTAAAGCTATAAACAATTGGGACCAATGCTTAAAACTTCTGAGATTGAAAAGCTAATTTGACTGATAAAATTTTCATATTAGGGAATATCTAAGATTTACAAAAAGCTAATTTAACTGAATGAATTAACATAATGGGATGGAATGCTAAAATTCAAAACAATTTAGATTTGTTAGCAAGTGTACCTGAATAAATAAACACAATCCATCAGATTAATAGAATATGATTTGGTTACAAAGTGCAACAACTCTCATCTTGATTCCTGGGAACTATTAAATAATTTCTCTTAGCTTCTTTTAATTGTATGATAATCATCTCATCAGCCTTCTATATCTGAGAGCTGCTAGAAGAGACACTTGCAATCTTTTTAAAAACTGGGGTTAGTAGATTTGGAAATTCCACTTCTTGTACATAAAGCGCTTTAGATGATGACATGTCTATTGCTCAATGATAGCTAAGTATATAGGCAAGCAACAAGGCGGGTCTTACAAAAAATTTGTCAAAGATGGACACTTTATAAACTGGAAAACATCATAAGATGGAAAACTAAGGATCACTACATTTGAAAAATTTAAAATCCTAGAATAATAAAGTTTCATCTTAGACAGGTATTACTGTAACTGGTCCAGTTTTGACTTGTATTCCACTGTAATTTTAGTGTTTATTTCTCCTAAAGTTCCATTAATGTGTTAAAAACTATCATTTGATGAAGGGGTGTAAGGAGTAGTAATTGTTAATTCATCCCTACCAGGTCAATGAATATCTAATATACATTAGAAATAAAGTTCTTGTCAATATTGGATAAAAAACGTTTAGCATCTGTGTCTAGAGGTTACCTAATTATATAAAACGTGATGTTATTTCTAAAATATATGTCTACACTTCAGCAGCCTCAACCCATTTGTTAAAATGGTTTATCACAACAATGACAGAATCTTTGCTGTAGGCCGTGGGTAGTGGTCCTAACACAACTGATTTACTATAAAATGGTGCTGAAGGTGGAATTGGCAGGTAATTGACTTTTTTTACTAAAGGCCTAAAGTTTGAAAATACTATACACAACTTTTAGATTTTGATGAACCACACCTGACATTGTTTCTAAAGTAGAAATGCTCTTTAAAGTACGCCAAGTTTTTGATCTTTTGATTAATGAAACACGTTCATAATAGTCTATCATTAAGCTATACTATTGGTAGGGCATATAATGGAACAATTTTCACTGAACCAATGTATCTTCTGCTAAGCTACCAGATATTTTATTTATATCTCAAGGCAGTTTACACTTCTTTAAATTTGCCTTTCAATTCTTATTCAAGTAATTCAGTCATGTCATATAATTGATTACTCTTGTAACCTGAAGCTAGAACACAAGCAGGGTAGACAATGTGTTAACGCCCAGGTGCTTGCTTCCCAAATTAGTGCATTTCTTATAAAATTTTATACTAAAGTTGTATCATCATCTGTATAGCTGTTCATTGGAGTCCTTCATGTTGTAAGGCCAGAAAAGAGAAAATGATCATTCACTATCTTAAACTGAACTCTGCAAAGGTATGATCATGATTTTTTAACTACCTGATAATCGCTAAGCATATACTTAGAAACTATGTAGTCCTTCTATGCCCTGATGAAGATTTATATATAAAATAATGTAATGGAAAATATATCCTAATCCAAATGGGATAGTATTGCATCAATCCCAATATTGTTTGTAATTATTTGATTTATACCATTTTTTTGACTCTAGGTACATTAAATTTGGTGCATAAAACAATCTTAATAAACAATTTTATAAATCCTGTCCTGCTCTTAAAAATATTTTGAGGTGGGTCGACCTTAAGACAAATATACCACACCAAGGATTTTTCTAGTCAGTACAGGCTTTGAACTCGAAACCTGCACTAGGGTGGAAGCAGTTTTACCTGCCAGGCAAACACCCTTATCCTGTCCTGCTTTAGAAGCCACATAAACTTTAATTATCAGATCATAAGGTACTTTGAAGGGGCTGCCAAATTTTCAAATACGGTGAAAAACTGGTGGAAAATCATTTACCAATAATAAAATGACCAGGACGTCAAGCATACTTCACAGTTTCTTCATGACCACAATAGCTTAAAAACATCTACTTTTGGGTTTATCCTTATAAGGTGGTCTCAAGACCAAATAACTTTAATTGTCTCATAGAAAAACAATTATTTCAATTTTAACTTAGAGTTGAAAGCTTACAACTTAGTAAACGATTATTGTAGGTGTTTGAGGTAGTCTTGGAAGTTTGACTAAACATACTAATGTTACCCAGGTATATTAAAACACATGACAGATTTGACTAATAAAATTCAGTCTATAAAACACTAAACGTTTATTGATGTTGCAAAGCCCTTGCAGCATTTTTTTTTGACTTAAAAGACCCTGATTACTAATCATGATGAACCTCTTAGTATTTTTAAGGCAAGAGCTTCATCTTAATGTAGCCACTGCTCAGGTTTATCACCAGAAATGAATGCGCTGCCTAAACGTATTAGGGCGTTTCCTAACTTAGGATAAACTTTTCTTTTGAACTTGCTCATCTAGAAAGTTCTCTTAACCACTTGTTAAATTATAGAATTTTTTGAACTTGCAACATTGCAAAGCCCTCAGGCTCTTACAAGTAACAGCAAAATGGCTATTGTAAGCTGTTGTAAGTATCTGATGTTATTTTCTACTTCTGTTTTGGATTGGCAGTTTAGTTTGGGTTTAGACACTTGTGATTTTTCAGTATTTATGATGGTCTTTACTTTGCATAATCCATAGTAATCTACCTCTTTTATAAAAAAATCTCTAGATTTTCCAATAGCTCTTTTTTTTTATCATTTATTTAGACTGTAAGCTGAGGTTATAACCAGAATCAAAGCTATGATATATAGTAGAGAAGTCAAAGAAGAAAATGAAGAGGGGTAAACAGACTTATTCTATTACATATAAAGATCTAAAATTCATAGGGCAAGTCAAGATGCGTCACCAAGGAGACCTCCATGGCTTTGTATGATGAGGATCTTCTAAGTTTTTAAATTGAGTTCTTAGTTGAGGCCTGCATTGTTCTCCATTGGTAATGACCTCTTGACTGCACTGATTGGAGTTGTCCTTTTTGTGGCACAGGAAGCTGAGGGGAAAATCCAGTAAGCATCTCCATCAGTTCCTATATGTATAATTTTTCATGTTTGAATTTCACAGGAGTATCTTTGGTGGAAGATTCTTACTGAGAAGGCTAGATAGTTAGCTCATTTTAGTTTGATTTATAATTTGGAATCTTGGCTCATTAATTATCTTAGATTCTATCAAAGCCACTCTTAAGATCCTGTCAGAGGGGCTCATATGGCTGCAGAATTAGCCATGACTTGGTTGACGACTGTTCTTTGGGTAACGTCAGCAATGGAGTGCTCATAATCCCTCTTATGAATGATGTGGCAGGGCCCTGATCAAAGGACATTGAGTTTTTTCTGTTATCCTTAGGTTGATGGTGATAAAATAGGACCAGGTTTTTAGCTGGAAAGCTGTCAATGAAGATTGCTAGCGCTGGAGTGGGAAGTCTCTTTGGTGGTAGTTGAGATGATATTCTGAAAAGAAAGGGCTTGAAGTTTAATAGTTTCGTCTTCTTAGACCCTTATCGTTAATTTAGAGTTTTCAGGCAAAAGTGTTTCAAAAAGGGTTGCACATCATTTGTCAGCAGAGGAGTAAGTCCATATAAGGCTTTTGGAAACATCTTCTTATGTGATGGTAGCTTATTTGATAATCTAATAGGCGCTGGGAATATAGTGGCTCCAGCACATAGGATTGAAAGCGGCCATCTTCAGCAAAATTATAATATAGTACTGTTAGCGCGTTCTACCTACCCAGTTGGTAGATGGGTTATATGGGGCAGTAAAACTTTGATTAGTACCAAAAAGGGAATATAATTGTTGGACTACCTTTGAGGTGAAGTTAAGTCCATTGTTCAAAAGTAAATTTTGTGTGCATCGTGATGAATGAAAAATAGATTAAATGAGAAGTAAAGTCAAAGCTCTTTAGTTACAGCTAGAGCGGAATTTGCCTCAACCATTTAGTCAAGTGGTCTATGAAAATAGGATATCATTACTCCTATGTAAACTGGTGATTAAAAGGCCATTAAATTAATATTGACAACACTAATGGGACTTGATAGACCCACCACTTGAGGCTACTGCTTCTGCTGCTTCTGCCACTCCACCCTCCAGCACTGCCCCGGTGGCTGCCTCACCCCAATCTTTTAAATGAAGCGTGATCCTCCCGACCCCAACCTTGGTAGCTTCTGACGTGGCTTCTAAAGCTATAGCCAATCAAAATTTTAAAATTTTTTAAAAATTTGGTCAATTTATGGCGCCCTGAGCTGATGGCTGAAACAGTTTCAGCTGAGCTGCCATTGTCAACAGCTTGCAGCCAATCAGGTGCTGCCAACATGCCAACTATGGTGGCTGGGTGGAACTTGCCAATTTAAATTCATTTGAAGCACTCAAATGGATTGATGATTCAATGTGGGCTTATAATGTTAAGCCTGATTTTGCTTTGGATGAATTCTTTGTTGATCCTCCTGATTTGCGCCCCTGCCATTTTCGCCATAAAAACAGTTTTCCGGTTTATAAAAATATAAATAAAATGGCAGTTGAAGCCACTGCTGCTCCTGCCAACACCCTACTACGCCAGCAACTCCATGGGGCGATGGAACCCCTGGTTGAGGGTATTACTATCCCCAATTTCCCCAATGACTTTGAGGAAGATGCAACATATGAGATTGAGGAGCTCACTTTTGGTGTGAGCTGTGCTTGCATCGATGCTGCAAAAACCTCTCTTTTTGACCCCAACTATCCCCAAAACTGCCAGCGCATCAAGTCTTTCACTTGTGTGCCAGCTCTCATAACTTTCGCTGAGCATCAACTTGCTCAATACATTGAGGATGTGGATACCACTGGCCTCATAAACAAAAAAAAACTCGCAGCTATACCTCCTCATGCCCCATGTTGCTGATGCCCCTACCCCTATGTTGTCCACCATGGTCCGCCAGCTAAAGAGGGCGCCAGACGAAAGTTTCCCTAAAGCTTTCTCGCCTTATGATATGTCTTCCTAGGCTGATAACATAGGGGCTATATTAGGAATTTTTTCAACTTATATTAATCCCTTTGTTTGGCCCATTTGCAAATAAATATGCGTGGAGGCTCCCCCTTTTGGGTTGGGCACCACTAGTGCTAAAAAATAGACTCACCACTTGATGTTGATACTGAGGGCTGGCCAAACTTGTGAATAACAATCTATATGGGTCTTTAAAGCTTTTTGGAGGGTCTCAATCATCTAATTTCAAAACAATGATTTATCAAAAATATTTTAGTCTTCTTCACCTCTTCAAGTCCCACAATTGGGTGCTCTTTTAGGATGACATTGCTTCAGCAAGAAGGACATAGGTAGGGGAGCCAACTCCCTTTAACTTACTTATATAGAAATTTTTCCTTAAAATGGTTATCCTTGGTCAATTTGCGTAACTTAACTAGAATTTTGGGGGTTTCTAGTTTCCACCCTTCAATCTGGATGATTACATTATACATTTAGTCCTCTTTGGGGGTTAAAATGGCTAGCACTGGCATTCTTGAGAAACTGTCAGATTTTTTTGATCGCCACCAGCAATAAAAATAGAAGCCTGTAATTCTGCAATTCTATTTCCCAACTTGTTAGCCTCCTGTCAAGGTCCTTATTTTGTTTTAACCACAGGAACAAGGCAAGGTTGGTGACAACAGTAAAGTGGGTTTCATATAGGTATGACTGGAAGAGTTTAATCATCAATAAAAAAGGGAGGCAATCGCATTTGGTAACACTGTAGTTTAATTCATCCTTAATCGAGGTTTTGTTATATTATGCCACTGAATGATTGACTTTAGTTCATGTTATGTTGCACTAGAATAGCCCTGACTGGCACATCGCTGGCATCATTGAACAACAGGAAGGGCCAAAAAATGTGGATGAACTAATATGGGCTTAGTGCAAAGTGCGTTTTTCAACATAAGGAAAGCCTGCTCCTGATCAGGCCGCCATTCAAAAGGGACACATTTCTGCAAAAAAAAAGTGTTCAGCTAAAATTAACAAACTGAGGGACAAATTAACGATAAACCATCATGCCTAGTAATATTAGTTGTCTTTGAGGCTCTAGGGACGTGACATCCTCTCATTGGCTGCAACTTTGTCAGTAATAGATTGGATCCCAGGCTTGGAGACTTTATGCCTGATGAACACTGTCTTGGATTAATAGAAGAAGCATTTTTAGGGCTTGAGCTTAATAAAGGATTTTTTGGATGATTAAAGAATTTCTTTAGGTGCTTCATATAGACTTTAAAGGTCCTTAAAACATGATGATATCATCAAGATACATAAAGACACAGGATAATTTCATATATTCTAGGATCTTATCCATGGCGCGTTGAGCTGTGGCGTGTGCATTACAAAGGCCTTGAGGCATATTGATTGGCTAAATAGTTCCTCATTAGTTATAAGCATGCACTTGGACCAATTCTTGGGGTCAGCTCTACTTGTCATTATCCGCTGGCCAGGTCCATTGCATAAAAATATTAGGACCCTTCAAGAAACCAAAGGAAGACATTTATCCAGGACAGTGAGTAACTACTCTTTTTTAGTAATAGAGTTAATCCTTTGGTAATCCATCACCATCCTATGACTACTGTCTTTCTTATGAATCAGTAAGAGGAGATACCCAAAGGCTATGGAAAGGCACCAACAATCCGTCTTCCTTTACTACACGAGCTCAACAATCTCCTGAGCTTCTTTGAACTTACTCTTCCTATAGGTATGAAATCAGAGGTTTGGAATCTCCAGTCTCGACATGATGTAGGCGCCATTCATTTTACAAGAGTCAAAGGTGGTGGTCGAGAAAAGGTCAGAGTAATCTTATAGTGACTGCTCAACGTGGATCCATTTCACACTGTTCAAATCGTGCTCAATAGAGGCATCTATCAAGGCTACTGAAGGTGGAGACTCTAGATAAAATTTAATAAACACCAAAAGTTACTCACATTGTCAATCATGTCTACAGACAGTAAGCAAGCATAGGAGACTGAAGTATTGAGCCCATGGTACTAAATTTATTGGTTAGGTTTACCAGCAACACTGAGCTTGACCTAACATAAGCAAATCTAAAATTTTAGGATAGGTCAGTACCTCCTTAACTGATGTGGGTTTCACGCCTTGTATCTCTGATAAGTTCCCTGGCGGGATACTGACATGTGCCCTGGTTTCAACAATTATTTGGGACTCAAGCGATATAGTAGACAATTCTGTATATAGATAGGCATGCCCTTCTGTCCATATACCACAGGATTAAGTATCCGCACCCAAGAGGCCCTCACACGGTATTTGATTCTATTAATCTGATTATCATTATCCAAGAGGCAGGCCTAAGCTTTGATCTTTGACTAGACATCTCAAGATGTCTCAAATACCATTGGGATCCTATAACCAATAGGGATAAGAACCCTAAGTCATAGTGTACAATAGCTGAGTAATTATAGTGAAACTGTTTCCTGAGGAAGAGTCCATAACTGGTGTTATCTAGGGAAACTTCTGAAATATTCAGAGACAACTAGCTAAAATGGATAGTTAACAAGGATTAGGCCTCAATGGACTGAGTCCGTTTTGGTTTTGCCATAACATATTCCATGTAGTGAGTTAAATTGTGAGCTATATTGATCATTTATTAATTTTTATGGAATGAAATTCATGTGTAAATTGTCAATAATGGTGCAACAGGAACCTTAGGAACCTATAAAAGCAACAGGTGTTACAAAAAAAATCTTAAATTGAGGGGGCAAGGTAGAAACAAAGGAGATTAACTGAAGAAGAGTAAGCGTTATAGGTTTGTTTATTATTAATAGTATCAATTTGTTCCCCCTATGTACAGCAACATCAGAATCAGCAGGTGTCATCAAGGATCATTACAGTTGTACAAAGATATCCGCAGGAGGCGCCTCGTCCTTCATGCTGACTGCCCTTTTCCCGCCTCTTCAGCAAGTATCTAAAAGTTCTTGGCGTTATTAAGAAAAATGTTACTATAAGTGCAAAAGATTTTCATTTCTTCTGGTACTTAATAATGTGAATTTGAGGCCAACTAGGGGAGGCTGAAGCAGAGGTCTTTGACTCAATTATGGATGTGAGAATCTCATTAGTAGCATATATAATTTCTTGTTACAGGAGAAGTTACTATTTTGTCTAATCACATGTAGTTGAACCTCAGGATACTATCCCAAGGTAAAGATTATAGCGTTTATGGCATCATACATCGTAATTCAGTTGGTGGTAACCAGAGGCTGTGCTTGAAAACATAACATTCTGTAACAATCAATAGGACTTTCTATCTTGTTCATATGGATAGCCATGAACGCCTATTTCTGATTCTTCAAGGTCTGATTACTACAAACTCCTGAATTTGGGAATTATGGACTTGAACCCAGGTTTGGCATCTCTTAGGTAAAGATTCATAATCTCACGGGCCATGCTATACAAACTAGGAATGAATACATTTACTTTCTGACAGTCCATGGCTCCTCCATAAAAATCTCATAAGAATACAGAAATGAGGCGATTCTTTCTGACCATGAGTAAATCTTTCTTTAAAGCTAAAGTTAAAGTTAGTCACAATAGTTGTTGAGAATGTATTAATATCAGGAACAAGTGCAGGATTTAAATCTTGGTTCTTGTATAATAGCAAGAGGACTTCTGATCCAATAATTGTTGCTACTTTTCAAGTACTCTTGAACTTCATTCCTGTGGCAGTTTAGAGATGACAAAGACCTTGAGGAATACCTGTTAATTCAAAGCTTGTATTTTGGAACATTGAGGTTTAAGCTGGTCTTCATAATTGCTTATATGGGTAATAAACCTATGGCAATATTGTTCAAATTGAGATATACAAATGTCAGTGAGCTTGTTAAAGGTGCATAATTATACTTTTTATCAAACAGGGCATCGTGAGAGACTCTGGGATCAAGAGGAACCCCATCCAGGTGGGTCTTACATACTTAGGCTCATTTCTTATTTGATCTTATATGGATGCTAAAGCAGTTGAGACGTTTTGTTTGCACTATTTACATAGATCTTTGGTAGTTATTACAAAAGAACTAGATGGTCCTTGGTGTCTATGGGACTATCTGTCATTTTAGGTCCTTCAGGTCTTACCTGCCCCTCAGTCCTGAGGATGCTAATGTGAAAGGCTAATTTTTATTTAAAATTAATCTCTATTTCTTAAAATAAACTTTTCCATTATACAGCTTGGAGGACACCTGTAATATGCACAATTGGTGGGATTCCACCAAAATTAGAGATTTGGATGATTTATATGATGGGACTCAAACCTGAATTGGAGATTTGGATGAGTTGGATAATGTGATTTGAACCTGAACCATCCAAAAAGCTGAAACCATAAATAGGGACAACCTCCAACTAATTTTAAGCCCTAAAGTCAGGGTCTAAACCTGATCTATGCGGCGAATGAATCCCAATTAGGAGATAAGAAATAGATCTTGGCTTAGTATGCATGAAAATGGCCTGGGTAACTTCACGAATCAGCCTTATAATTTTGTTTCCAAAAAATAAAATTACTCTCTTTCTGCTTATTGAAAGTTAAAATTGGTATTTATTAGAAATTGCCTTTCCAGATGAAGTATCTTTAATAAAACTTCTCAACCAAGAGAAGCAAAAAAGGTATAGCCAACACCTTGAGCTTCAGGTCCCCTGGCCTAAAATAATTAAGGGATATATGGTATCACACCCATGGTCCCAAAAAACTGGTGCTCCCTACCAGGTACATTCCAAGTTCCCAATGAAAATATAAAATAAAAAATGAACGACCACAATCTGGCGTCAGACCCTTTTTAGATCAAGAATGCCTTAAACTCATAACAAATTTACACAATATGATGTGGGTGATGGAGCAACAAATTCTTTCCCTTAAGCAACAACAACTAGAACTTTGAGATGTGACAAGCAGCTTTTTTTTATCCTAACAATCACTTTAGTTACTATGATTTGATTTGAACAGCAAATTTGGATAATCACACACAGGAAAGATAGGCGACTTTAATAACAAAAATAATACAACATGGGCGAGCGTTGCAGCAAGCGGTGCACTTAACGGTGCAACTAAGGGCAAGAAATGCCCTGGAGGGGGACCAGGAACCCAATCTGCAAAGAAATTGCAAACTCAGACACCGTCTGGGTTTTATGGTATTTACTGTAAAGCACGTGCAATACATGTACATTCAATTCAACCAACCTTTGTCAAAGGTGGAACATGGGATCAGACGCTTCCTTAGAGATGAGTCACCGACCCTGTGGGAGAAAACATGTGAGGCACAGCCCTCACTTTTCCCTCACGCGGTGTACGTAGCCACCAACAACATGGGCCACAGCTGGATTGATATTGGTTTTGAAACAGCCAATGAAGCTGATGCCGCAGCAAAAATCTGCGTGGAAATTGCCCTCCCTGAGGGCAAAAAAATTGTGCACACCGCGCGCACCAGATGGAACAAAGCAAAAACTTTGTTCATCTCCTTTGACTTGCTCCCCACCAACCTTCCTCGTAAGGTAATCGAGGAGGAGCTCTGCAAAGGTCTTGTGGCCTATGGAGAAATCCAACAACTCGAATTACAGTGATTTTGCTTAATGCCTGACCTGTGCACGGGCAAAGCTATCACTGTAATCAACCCCTTCCCAGAAGTGGAAGAGGATTTATCCAGAATTCCCCGCGCAGCAGAATTCCACTTCGCAGATGGGGGCCAGTCAGCTGCATTCCAAGTTACACTGGAACGCGCACCACCCATTTGCAACCACTGTGGCTCACTGGGCCACAAGGAACATACATGCCCTGTAAAAGAGGGCTTAATGGAAAATGATTTTTGTGAAGAAGCTATGGACGAAGATAATGAAAACTTCGCCAAAATGAATGATGGCCACCACCCATTCCGCTGGGGTGAAGATGGACTATACTCCATTGTGGACCCAGTTACAAGTAAACAGCATAAAGCAGCACAAAAAGCCCACAAGAGAGCAGCGGCTGAAGCGGCGGCACACGCGGAATCTTCCATTAACCACGGACAAATTCAGGAGGATATTTCAGATATTCACCGAACCAACCAATCAGAACAATATACCCAGGTCAGAAATTTTCACAGTAACCAGACTGAGCCACAAAGCGTCATTAGTCATGCACATACTGAGGAACAATGCAACCGCAATTTGGGTGAAAATGCAGTGCACAATGCAACAAAGTTGAACCTCAAAAATATAAAATCCAATCAACAACCCGCATCAAATCAACATGAAACCTGTGCAGGTAAAGTTGACGCAAATGCAAAAAACTGCAATTCCCTTGAATCATTGGATCAGATCAAGGGAACCAACAATGGCAGTGAAAGAGTTGGAGTACAGATGTGGAGCATGGCCAAAATGAGCCGCGGTGGGATAGGACCAGAGGGTCCTCCCAACTGCTCCTGAGGCGCCACGGGCACCTCAGTGTTAATAGGGATGTTAAACATCGCGGGAGCCAGGGCTCATACGTCCCAAGCCAAAAAGCTGTCATTCCTGCGAAAACCTCTTGTAGACATCTTGGCCATCCAAGAAACCCACTGCCCACAAGGGGAAGAAGAATCCTGGTCAACCAGGGTCGCACCATCACAATCAGTATGGTCATCTCACTGTGGGGTGATAGTCTAAAACAACAAAAAATTTAAAATTTACAAATTCATCATCACACTTGCACAGTCGAGTCCTGGTAGCAACAATCACATGCCAAGATGAAATAATTTCGTTAGCATGTATCTACGCACTGTGCACTGCAACTGAGAGAAAAATTTTATCTGAAAAAATTTCTACTCTCACCCTCCCACCAGATATCATCATGTTAGGCGATTTCAACTGCTGGGATAATCCCAATACAGAGCGATGGCCTAATCCCAGGGGATACCCACTTGGACACATTGAATTCCGCACAATGAAGGCATCTCTTGGCTTACAGGATGCTCTTCCCCCCAATTCACCAATCCTTCCCCATATGACAAGACCCAACATATGTGAGGGACTGCTCATATGGATGAGTCGTATTGACCACATCCTCATCCTGCAATCCCACCGGTCAAGAATTTCCAAATTTACAACAAAAAAGATCAATTTTTCTGACCACCAATTGGTTACAGTACAGTTAGCGCCAACCCAATCCCACACACGGTATCGCCTTGGAGAAAGCTTTACCCAGAAAATATAAAATTGCCTGAGATATCTGACTGGGTTGAAAACAAGGCTACAAACCCAGAATTCACAGCCCTATTCACTTTGGATCCCATTGGAACATGAGAAAATTTCAAAAAGGATTAATCAACAAAACCTGACATATTGCATCACGCAAGTACACCGCGGACACAGCCACAATCAAGTGTACCTTGGCAGAACTAGACCACCTGGAAATACTCTGAGATCTGTCTATAGCCCCAACTGGGGACACAAATGGCAGAAATTTCTGCCCAACTTAACAATTTCATCTTCAAACACCAACACAGAATCAAAGTATTGAACAAAGGTAAGTTCATAAAGGAAGGCAAAACCTGTTTGACATACTTTTTCCGCCAATTCCACTCCCGCGGAAACCAGCCCATGTGCACACAGGTCCACAAGACCAACGGCACTGTGGCAACTGACCCTGAGGAGGTCAAGGCGGAAGTACACCGCTATTACACCAAATTATATCATGAAACGCCAACAGATTGACAAAAAATCAAAGAATTTATTCAAACTGCCAAGATACAAAGTACACCACCAATTTACAATATACTATCCCTTATTACACGGGAGGAGCTTTGGGAAACAATTCGCGGTGCACCACGTAGGAAATGCCCAGGGCCTGATGGGATACCCTAAGAATTTTACAAAAAATATTTTCAACAAATCGCCCCCCTCCTATTGGCGTCAATAAACCAGAGTTTGTTGGAAACACGCATATTACCAGGAGGCCATAAATCCTACAGTATAACCTTGTATAGAAAGGGTGACAAGTTGGACCTGGCCAACTGGCGCCCAATTGCACTCTCCAACACTGACACAAAGTTTCTAACAAAAATTCTAGCAGTTAGATTAGGCGCAATTGCATCTGACGTCCTATCACCCAACCAGTTTGGGTTTATATCAGGGCGTTCAATCTGGAACAACATACACCCTGTTGCAAACATTTGCCAATTCAAAGCAACTGGTACCCTGGTCTTCTTGGATCAGGAAAAGGCGTATGACCGTGTTAGCTGGCCATACCTAAAAGAATGTCTACATGACTTCAAACTCCCACCAAGATTCATAAAATGGGCGATGCTCCTAACAGAATCTGCAACCATGGCTGTATGCGGCCCTGGATTCCTAACAAACAATATCAAACCACACAGAGGGCTCAAACAAGGGGATCCCCTCAGCCCACTGCTATACAATTTCAGCTTTGACCAATCTTTCGAGTAACTGACTCACGTCTCATGGGGATAAACGCACAAGGACAACCAACAGTCAATATACAGGCCTTTGCAGATGGCTGCGTAGCAGGTATAGCAAACAATGAAGATGCCCGACATCTGGAACACACTCTAGGGGAATACTCCAAGGTGAGCAATGCATCGCTCAACAAAAGGAAGACAGAAATCATCCTCTTAGGCAAATACACAAACAATTGGGCCACAACATCAGAACCTCACACCAACACGCGAAGAAAAAACCCAATTATATTACCCTTTGCAACACCTCCCACCACCACTCCTATCCAACACCTTGGAATCTGGCTAGAATCAGGGGGATATGCTAATGAGACAATGGAAAGTAACCTATTACAACGGGTATCCAAACGCGTCTCTTCCCTTTAGGGAAGAACCCCAGGATTAACAGGACGAGTTACAGTTGCTAACTCACTCATCCTCCCAATACTATGGTACCAGGCCCACGCTCGCCTTCTCACCTACCTTTATAACTTCAATCCGCGCGCTTATCCAGGGCTGGCTGTGGCCCAGCTCTCATCCTCCTATACGGATGGAAACACTATTTGGCCCACGCTCAAGCGGAGGCATGGGACTAATAGATTTTGAGAGCCACGCCAATCACATCCTAGGTACATGGATAAAGGAAGTCCTTGCTCCAGACCTCCCGCAACAACATTGGTCCAGAGCAGCAAGGACTAACTTTGCACAGGCGTTCAAATTAACCAACCCACATAGTCCACCCAGACTACTTTCATACCTTGCCAAGCACCCTACTACAACAGGACCGCATGGAACCTCCCCTCATTTCAAACATATCCTCCGACCTATCCGCCATATGGGATGGACCATAGAGAACATGGGTACTATACAGGGAAGGGGATGACCCAGCCCCCAATTCAAATTAAAAAACCCAGAAAACCACCCCCAGAGATATATGCTCGCAACAACCCCAAACATAGCTAGGATAGAATACCTAGATATGTTGGACATTCCCTATGATTTAACCACACAGAAGGCAATGTGGAAAATGACTCACCACCCACTCCTACAGCTGAGGATAAGAGCAAACGCTTGGCGCTGTCTGAGAAGGACCTATAGGATGGCGGACCGCTCCAACTCCCTCCACAAAACATGTGCAGTATGTGGAGGGGAGGGATCCCCTACATCACCGCCTAGAAACATGCCCCCCAACCAAAGCTATATGGCAGGAAGTCGCACGCCTGCTTAAGATTTAAAGCGAACATGAATTCTCGATATCAAAGAGTATCTTCGCGCTCCAGATTGAGTCACCAATCCCATCTACCCTCCGCTCCCTAATAATACCCATTGCAATGTGGACAATACACACAATTGCATTAGATGCGTTCAAGGGCACGGTCCCAACCATTCATGGGATTATTAACAGATTCCATGTCCACTTACTAGAGCACTTCCAAGCCTGGCTCTATGGATATATGAGACCAAGACAAAAAGCGCTCATAGAATCATGGTTCCCACTCTGGTTCCTCCACACAGACCCTTACCTTCACACCTGCTCCATAGCAGGGGAAACCCCCTCAGAGTAGTGCACCAACCCCCCCATACCTGGCAGTCCCGCTGGCAACAGGGGTAACTTAAGTACCCTGGGGTGCCCAATTTTTATATTTCTTAGTTATTCTCTTAGTTTCACATATATTTGGTAATGTCTGTCCCCTGGTCGGCTTACCTCGGTTAAATAAAGAGATGTGACAAGCAAGCTCAAAGGTGCAATCCAGCATTTAACCCCTCTCATTGCCACCAAGTCAGCCCTTCATGTCACCCATGATCGGGTAGACTCAATAATTGAGGATATTAACACCTTACAAAATAGAGTGGGCACCTCCACCCTTTTGAAACGTCCAGCATTATTAGTTCCTCTTTAAATGAAACAGCCCCACAAGTCAGTTCACATTGTTTAGCCATTAACCCCCCAGTGGCACATTCAAACCGTCATTCTAAGAGAAGTACGTCCCAGGAGAGAGGAGCATCTTCTCTTTCTTATTTTGTTATAAAAATACTATGGGAAAAGCCACTGACACCTAACGTCTCAAGCATCTAACTAACTGTCTTAGCCATGTAGCTCAAGACAATATGGTACCTCACCTAATTCATTGCCAGACTTGGGATGACGCCAATAATGCTTTGCTTCAGGAATTTGGGAGTGACTTAACTTTGTTTAACCAAAAGCAAACGTTTATGGATATAAGCCTTATTTGAGAGAAACTGCCACTAAGTTTGTTCACCACTTCTACTTTGAAGCTCAAACGTTGGCCGCAGGAAATAATCTTACCTTAGATGACTCAATCACTGCTTTGTTTTTGGCGTTTAAAAATATGCCTAACATTCTACTTTAGCTTAAAGCAGTGAATTCTAACTGGACGTCTCTCTTCCATATTATGGAAGCTATTTTGGATATTCCAGCTAACCTACTCAAACCTTCTGGGCCAACTCGGTTTGATAATAATAATAACAAGCCTCAGCCAAAAATGCTAGAAGTTACACTCCCCAAGTCGCCTACACCTGAATTATACTGCACCCAATGCAAGAGAACCAATCGCACTGTAGACTTTTGTCACATCCTTCAATATAAGTCAGCAAAAGATAAGTCAGTATAGGGCAAGAGGCTCCCTATGCTGACGGAAATCAAGTTCCTCAAGACCCTTGTTCTAGCTCTAGCTCTATTCCCAGCACTTCAGGATGTTTTTTTGTTGGCTGCGCCTGCAGAAGTTGAAGTACCTCTTTCTATTCAAAAGAAATAAAAATCTCCAGCTTTCTTACTTTTATGTTGAGAAGTTATTTTAACAATTTTGGAGATTAGCTCTTCTATGGAAAGCAAAGCACTGGCAGATAAATCTTTAAATGTATTGAACAGCCCTGAGCTTGGCCGCAGCAGAATCCGCCACTTGCTTTGCTACAAATCCATAATGACAGTATACTCACTGTTAATTCCTGGTTCATATCTTTGATGGTTTAAGTGGAGGTAGTCATACATAAGGTTAAAGTCCTGGCAATAATTGGCACTGGATTCCTGGTTAACGTTATTTCCTCCCAACTTATCTAAAAAATAAAAATGGCTCCTGACTTGATTCACAAAGATGAATATGGGACAGCCAATAATCAGTCAACTAAGGTGATAGGAGCATATTCTGCCTGACCCCTTCGCTTCAGGAAACTTTTAATTACTTCCTCGCCATTGCATTAGAAAACAATACTTAAGAGTTGTTTAGCGTTTAGTTGATGCAGGAATTCAATTATATCAACCATAAGGAAAAGATCCTATCCCTATTAAAGTATCAGATTCCGTTAATATTTGAACTCCCTGTTAAAAGTAAAGGAGCCCCAAAAAAATGGACATGCCTCCTCGAATACCCATCCTCTATTTGCAAAGTTGAATACCAGGTCTTAGGGGGAAACTTAGTTACCCCCTGAGGCTGTGGATGCCAAATATGGGATCCCTCAGTATGCCCCTCATCTTATCTTAATACCCTCTGGCTCACAAGCTTTTGTGGATGCGGGGATCTAGATTCTCACCCCTCCTAATCAAATTTAGGAGCTAAGTAAACACCCAAACCCTTCCATCAAGGAAGCATTGACCCGCCCAGGGATATTGGATCCTTCCTATGGGAAATCTATCTCTATCTTATTAGGGAATTTAACTAATCATACTCTCCAAGTCCCTCAGCAGCCACTATTGCTTACATAAAAACTATGTCCCATTGAGAAAATTGCTTATGTGAGTTGTTTTAGCTCGTTACAGGATTTAGGATTCAATCCCCTACACAACATAGCTCTGGTCAAAAGCGGGATTGGAAATAATCTTACCCCTAAAAATTCCAGAACGTCAAAGACCTCCTTAAGGAGTATGATAATACTTTCTCTTTGGGACCTAGTGACTATAGGAAAATGTCCGGGGTAATTAATCAAATTGATACTGAGGCTCACCCTTCATTCAAATCACATCCATATCAAAAATCCAATGTGGAGGAAGCTCAAGTGGCCTTAGATTTACAGCAACTGTTGAATGCCGGTTTGTTAGTGCCTTCTAAAAGCCCATGGGCTTCCCCACTTTTAATTTGGAAGAAGAATGGTGGCCACCATGTTGTCGTATTTTATTGCCTTTAATTCTATCACATAAAAAGACAGATATATATTGCCGCGTATAGATGATTCCTTACTCTTGATGTTGGGGTCCCACTATTTCTCAACTATGGATCTCGCCAATGGGTACTGGAAAGTCGACTTGTCACTGAAAGTTGTGAAAAATGAGCTCTAATCTCAAGTGAAGGACTATTTAAGCCCACTCAAATGCTTCAGGGGTTATGTAACGCCCCTGCTACTTTGTTTGCTCTATGGACGAACTCTTAGACGATTTAAAATGATCCTGTGTGCTAGTTTATCTTGAGAATATTCCTTTTTTCTGAAACTTTTACTAAACATATAGACCAACTCAGGAAGGTCTTTCAGCAGTTATGGAAATCATTGTTAAAACTAAAGACGCAAAATTATCTTTCTTTCAGAGTGAGATGGATTTTTTGGGCATAAAGTAAAAAAAAACCAAAAATCCTCAATGGACAACAAGGTCCTGCCATTTCCAATATGTCCCCCCTAATCCCTATGAGACGTACAAGTTTTCTTAGAGTTAATGGGATATTATCGCCAGTTTATTCCCACTTTATAGACACCTCTGAGCCTCAGGTTTGTCTACTGAAGAAAGGGATACCCTTTCAGTGGAAGGAAGAGCAACAGCAGGCCTTTGACCTGCTACGCGTCTCTCTCACCCACTCTCGAGTCCTTATTCACCCAAATTTTGATAAGCCATTTCTCCTCTTTACTGATGCTAGCAATATAACCATTGGCTCCATACTATCTCAACATAACAAGAAACTTAGTGGATCATCCTTCCGCCTACTATAGCAAGACCTTATCCAAAGCCAAATGCAACTATAGCGTTACAGAACGTGGATACTTGGCGGTCCTAATGGCTATTAAGAAGTTCTAGCCTTGTTTATATGGGAAACATTTCACCACAATTACTGACCATGCTACCTTGCAATGGCTACAGCAAATGAAAAACTCTGATGGTAGATAAGCCCAATGGGCGTTAAAACAAAAAAACTATGAATTTTCTATTATCCAATGACCAGGACCCATACATCAAAATGCAGATCGCCTATCTCAGCTTCCCATATTACCCTAAATGACCCAGAGGAGAATCAACTCTACGATCTCTTAACCCAATCCCATTTATGGAAAGATGAATCCCCGACCCTTCAAAAGGAATTAGCAAAAAGATTGGAAAACCTTCAAGTCAAGAAATGCCAATTTTGTAAACTTGTATCCAAAAAGTGGGTGCAGTATGTATGACCTTCAGCTTAAACTGACGTCATATTGGAGGGACATATGCGAGTCAGCCATAGGGAATTTGGAAAACTTACCAATTGCAGAAAACTTAATATTATTAGTAATGAACGCTTGTTTCAATAAGGATGTATTAGAGTCCTGCCTGGTATGCAAAAGTCAGGTTAAACCAAACCTCGATCTCAAGATCCAGTGGTTTCACCTTGTGAACCCTTCCATACTATTAGCTTTGATGTTCTGGGACCTCTCCCTAAGCCTTCAATGGTCATCATTTCCTCCTTCTGCCATTGACCAATTAACTAAGTGGATTGAAGAGTATTTCTACCCTCAGCTTTGACAAAGGCTACCGCCACGTTTTTGTATAATCATATTATCACCCAACATGGGTGCCCTAACATCATTCTTTTTAATAGTGGACAAAATTTCTGATCAATGCTGGTGAAAGATTTAGCAGACCTGATGGGAACCACACAGGTATTCTCCACTCCCTACCATCCTGCAACCAATGGAATGGTAGAGCGGAAAAATGGTACCCTAACTGCAGCCTTCCAGAAAATGGCTATGACTGACTCCCTTTATTGGCCCCAATAATTCCTAGTGCAATTTTGGCCTATAGAATCAGCTATCATTGAATAACTAAGATGTCGACTTTCCAAGCGTTGTACAGCAGAAATCTCCATCTGCCTTCTAAAGTACAGCTATGCTTGACCAAGCCACCCATGAAGCCCCTGAAGTCATTATGCAAACTATTTTCAATGAAATTATCTGACTTTAAACTCTGGCTTCCAAAACCTATCTGATATAACTAATAGAAACTAATCAATTTATTGAGAAGTATGACCCCTGCACACCTTCCAACAAGGTGATCTAGTCCTTTTCTACCACCACCTACCTGAAGGTCGTGACAACAAATTGGGTACCAACTGTTTTGGGGCCTTACAAAGTCGTTTCTAAGTGGGGCAATGAACATAAAATTGTAGAGGTTGTTTACGGTACAGTAGTAAACTGCGTCCATATTAACTTTCTCTATTTTGTTTTCCCTCTACGCCAAGATCTAGAGGGGGCGTTGTTGAGATTCTTATTCAAATTAGAGATTCTGATGATTTAGATGATGGGACTCAAACCTGAATTGGAGATTTGGATGAGTTGGACGAGGGGATTTGAGCCTGAATCGTCCAAAAGCTGAGACCATAATTAGGGATAATCCCCAACTAATTTTAAGCCCTAAAGTCAGGGTCTAAACCTGATTTATGCGGCGAATGAATCCCAAATGGAGATCAGAAATAGATCTTGGCTTAGTATGCATGAAAATGACCTGGGTAACTTCACAGATCTCCCTTATAATTTTGTTTTCAATAAAATAAAATTACTCTCTTTTCGCCTATTAAAAGTTAAAATTAAGATTTATTAAAAATTGCCTTTACAGATGAAGTATCTTTAATAAAACTTCTCAGACAAGAGAAGCAAAAAAGGTATAATCCAAAACCCTGAGCTTCAGGTCCCCTGGTCTAAAATAATTAAGGGATTCGTGGTATCACATCTGTGGTCCTGAAAATTATAGTTTGATTATCAGTTCTCTAGACTGTAAGCTGAGGTTCAATGGGACTTTAATCTGTTAACTTAATGGAGCGGTCAAAAAAAGCAATAAAGATGGGTAAATAGACTACTGTATTAGTTTAAAAAAAATGATATCTATAGGGGAAGTTGGGACACATTGCTCAGAAGTTCTTTATGATTAGATAGATCATGCTTTTGATCATTTGTAATTGGCTGCCCAGTTGAGACCTGCATTTTTCTCTGTTAGCAATGAACTTATGACCACATTTATTAGAGTTTTCTTTTTCAACTCGTGAGAAGCTGAGGGGCCAATCCAGAAGCCATCTCTGCTGGTTCCTGTACGCATAACGATTCCTAATCAAATTTCTTAAGTGCATTTTAGTGGCAAGTTATTATTGATAGGGCTTGATAGTTGGCTCATCAATGTTCAATTAAGGAGCAGGAATTTCATTATGTTTATTATATTAAATACTGACAAGCCCATTAATCTATCTATATTTTGATCTTCTACATCAGAGAATAATATTTAAAAAACCTCTTATGACATATAATGATCCTTTAAAGTCACAACCCAATAATTTAAACTGAATATTGAAATGTTCCATATCCACTAAAACTTCTTTGATTAATAGAGTTACCAAGATTATAGTTTACGCTCTCAAGGAGCTAATAATGAAGTTAGATAGGGCCCTTGGCTCTTGCTTTATAATTTCATCTCAATAGTAGACATCATGTATTGTGTTTAAAAGTAGCTTTACTATGATCTATAGGGGCATAATTTTCTGTCTTCAGCAAAAGTCCACATTTTAGCTTGTTCTCATTGCAATCATTTTTCTGCGCTAACAATGAATTGTAATTCTTACTCACATTTACTTAAAAAGTATTAATGGATTAAATATATGGGTTCCTTTACTATATATATGTCCTCTAAATTCGTTGCTTAGCATCCTATTTCATGTTTAAAATAGTTGAAACTTATAAATGATTATGTTTACAGTATTTTTTAGTACTATGCAGTCTCAACATGAGGGAAGATTCTTAAATAGATATAAATACGTCTGGGCTCCTAAGAGTCTGAGTCTAGGAAAAGTGGGAGGGGACGTCAAGAAAAAAGGGAATAGTGCACCAGAGCCGTTCTGCAGCAGAGACTGAGAGGGGGAAGGTTAGAGACATGGAAGAGATTTTTTGGGCTCATAAAAGATTACTAAAAGTGGGTTCTAAAGTGTGTAGGGTCTACAACTGGGAATCTAAGGCCACGCAAAAGAAGGAATTGTATATAGACCAGAGGGCCGTGGCATAGATAATCTCTTTGAGGGGTTGAAAGCAGCCATTCAGGGTCTGCTCTAAAGAAAATGTCTTGAACATGGTGTCCACCCAGGGTTGAGCTCAAAGGAGCGTGCAGACTTTTGTCCAGAACGCAGTGACACCTGGACAAGTGAAGAAACGATGTAAGAAAGAGCTGTCAGGCTCAAAATTTTGTGGCAGTTTTGGTGCTAAAAGGTAGAGCCATATTTAACTTTTTCGTATAAACAGTGGAGTACCTGCAATAGAGTGTTAGCACCTCTGTGAACATAATGGGGTGGTAACGTCCTGATAGAGCCACTTGGGATCAATTATCACAGTGAGGAGAGTTTAAGAAGGAATGGGAAGATATAAGATCTGAACTGAGGGTTGAGCCGAGTTATGACAACCTATCCATTGTGCACAATTTCATGGCTATGGGGCTGAAGCTGGGGACAACCTTCTGTATGGGAAGTCGTGGTATACCCATGTGCTTACTCGTCTCAGGAAAGGAGGGCCTGACTCTAATATCTGGAAGAGGAGAGCTTCAAAATTGCTGGAAAGGTTTATAAGCCACTCACCCAAAGAGGTCAGCGATGCTCTATGGTTTTAAGAGATGGTGACACAACTTAGCAGATGGCGAGCGCCAATTGGGGCATAAGTGTTGCATACCAGAAGACAACCAGATGTAGGAACTTCAGGTAGGTTTGATGTCATGGAGAGGGTATCACTGTCGCCCAAAGCCACCTTCTTTGCGAGGGCTGGCATAGTAGACATTGTCATTGTTGATTGGTTTAAACCCTAGATCCAACTATGGAGAAGTAAATTGAGTTACATATAAAATGTGTCTGATAATGGACAAACGTACAATAGGAATTAAACTTCAGGAGAAGACAAACACATTTACCATAAAGGCCTGACCTTGAGGGTTATATTCCTCTGGTTTCAAATGGATATAATGGAGTTTCTAGCCTCCGGGATCAAGTCCTCACACCCTTAGAGCGCGACTACTTGGTAGTTGGTCAGGGCACCCATATGATGGAAGGTGCCATGTGTGTGTTTAAGACTAAATTGTGACAAACGCTGAGTTCTATGGTTGCTGAGCGCAGTTTATTAATAGAACTAAGGTCTGAACCCCAAAAAGGAATATTACAATAGGTGAAATAGCATATCTGTCAGCTACACTGGCATCATAGAAAGAACAGCACGGCTAAAGATATTCTTAAATTAAATATAAGCAGATATGCTTATCCCTAGTGAGCGGCAGTATATAAGTTACAGCTTTTTTGAGCTGTGTCTGATTTCCATGACGTCCATAGTACCTGGTTAGAGAGTTCCAAAATTAAAGATAATTCGACTTGAATATACTACTTAAGAATTTGGGGTATTTTGTTAGAGTTATATAATAATATAGAATACAAAACATGTAAAATAAGCTTCCTCTGGGGATATTTATAGGGATGGTAACTTAATTTCTGTCATGAAATTTGCGGGGTTCTGGGGGTTGTAACCAGATTATAAACCTCAGGAAATGCTTTAGCCTTTTTTGAAAACTCCTTCAAACGCTAATTGAATTTTTAAGGCTTAAGACAAGATTTCTCACATCCATTTTATTAAAATTTATAAAATTCATTTTGATACCGACCTGCTTGATATTTGGTAATTTTCAGAGGTTTTTACAATCAATTTAACATTAAGTAAACTTTATAAAACGCAAGAAAATTCTAAAGGCGTTTTATGAGTTTTCTTGGTTTTTAAAATTATTGAAAATTTCCCTGATTCCATCCTGCTCACTATTAGAAATTTATGTTGTTTGGAGCTCCAAAATATTTAAAAAGCCATTCAAATCCTCCAAACTACCAATTTTCCTTTTTTATGTCATTATTATCTATTATTAAGGTCTTAATATTTCAATAGGGGGATATTGAGGCTATGTGGCGATCTGGAGATGCCTTAATCAATACATCACCCCATCCTATAACCCATCCTCATTAGTTGAAATGGCGGGGGTGATTCTCAACTTAGACCTTCTGACATTCTATGTGGATGTTTGTTCTTTTGGGATTCTTCAGAAAGATACATGCTTTCTGGCCTGCTGGTGGACTGGGTGATTTTCAAGAACAGAATTTTGCTTTTATGAGCGTATAACCAGCTAGGCAACATGGGCTCCTGTCAGGTCCTTATTGGCGGAATAAGCAATATAAGTTATGTGGGCTTAGCAGATGCATTAAAGGTTGCAGGAACCGGAACTCTTGCCTGGAGGTTGTTGTACAGATTGATTCTGGGAGTGGACAAGACTTGGTGTCTTTTAAGGTGAACAGATGGGCAACTCGCTCCATTCTGGTGAAGGGATGACAACCACGACCATAACTGCTGCAGGAGATGATTTTCAGGAGGAAGCAAAAAGCTCAAACACAGGCATTTTTTCCTCATTGAACTGAATAGTTGCTCAAAGGAAAGGAGGAATAGATATGAACATAAAATAATTTGATGGACACAAAAAATTTATGGTTTCTAAGTCTTGTTTACTAGTAGGGTTGTAGTCTGAGCAAAAAGGATATAAAAGCATGGGTGAAATCGTGGATTCATTTGTTACTCTGGAATCTTAATGGACCAGCACAATTAGAAAAATTATTTGAGGTGGGTCAACCTTGGGACAAATATATTACACTGAGAATTTTTCTAGCCAGTACAGGTTTTATACTCGAAACCTGCACTTGGGGTGGAAGCAGTTTTACCTGCTTGGCTAACCACCCTTGGACCAGCACAATTAGAGTGTCCTAAATTAGATATAAGAAGATAGACTTAATCCTTAAGGAGTGGCATCATATAAGCAATGGCTGTCAGATATTCTGATATAAGACATGATGAGAAGAATATTGACCTTTCAACTAACTCAGCTGAATTGACACTAGACCCAAGAAAGGGTAAATAAATTACCTCAGTAACTTTTCCATAGAAATTGATAGTTGTCAGCTTTATTTACCTCTAGGAAAACTCTTATGGACCAGACCAAGCTGAAGATGCCCCAAGATGAATTCATGCCTCATTGAAATGATGGATCATCAAAAGTTCAGGTGACAGCTACTTGTAGTGGCACTTATAGAAGCAAATTAAGAAAACACCATAAAGGGTAAAAATCAAGAAGCTGCCAAATGATCAACCTAAATGACCCCCAGTCACATCTGACTTGGGTATTTTACACACCTTTTTTGCCCTATTAAAAATTATGATACAAAGGCATTATACCAACCCTAATGTATGATATGATTAAGAATCTCCCTTCTGGTTTTCATCTACCATCAGTATTATTAATCCTTTTCCATTTGGGGTTTATTTTATTAAATTGCGACATATAGTAGCCCCTAATTTATATCATAATAAAGTTAAGTCGTTAATTCTATATCTCGTTTTGGTACTTGACTTCTATAAGTATATTTCACCATAATTACCTTAAGCTGGATACTCAAGCTGATGGGGCGTAAGAGGTGATTTGGCACCCTTTTAAAATAAAAATAAACTTGTCATGCGACTTAGTCAGCCTTAAGAATTGACTGTTGCTATTTTTGAGCATAGTATTAAAGGATTAAAAATGGAAGCCCTACAGGCTGGTGCTCACTACAGGGGCTTAGCAAAAGCAAAACAATAGATGCAACTAATTGATCACACCATGGAAGATGGCCTAATTGATTTCTATCACCCATTGGGAGCACAATGAAAATGGTGTAAGAGATAATTGAATGGGACGTCTACACTTTTGTCGCATTTGAAGAAGTTCAAGTTAATCCTATGGAGATTTCAAAGTCTTGTAGTCTTACTTGGATATCCATTTGAAGTTAAAGAGTTACTTCATGGAGTTATTAATCTGGGAGAAAGAGTCAACTGTGAAAGGCCATCCGCTTTGGAAAGATCTCTCATGAAACCTATAAATTTAATTCTCCCCCAGAGAGTTATGGGTCAAGTAAAAATCTCTCGCTGAATTTAAGATTTGTACACCCTGCGCTTTATCATATTGTGCATCTTAAAAGGTTATAACAATAAAATCTACCATCTTAATAATAACCAAAGAGCTTTACAGATGGCTTATGAGAAGATATATTTTAGCATCACAAAGTTAAAGAGATCTCCGCCATTTGATTTATGCAAACAGTTCCTGCATTATTCAACTTCATAGCCAAAAAGGAACTCTTGATCCTGATGTCATCAACTATGTGAAGGAATTGTAAAGCTCATTCAAAAGGACATCTTTGAGTTGAACAAAAACAGCAAATTACTTGATACCTGTGATAAAGAGCTCTGACGACAAGATAGTGAAGCTCATGGCGTAATGACAGCCCATTCTATTACTAGCCATCACCAGGAGAAAGAACAGATCTCCACCCTTAAGGACCGTCTAAAGCAAGCCTTATGACAATATTAATGAGCTGGAGGCATATCAAACCTCTGAGACTTAATCAGTGTTCCAAGATATCTTTTCTCAAGCAGCCCAGGTTAAACAGGATTTGATAAACCGTGTGACTTGGCGTCTACATCTTCCATTACTGAGCAACTCAACAAATTTAACAGTAACTTGAGAGGCAGATCCCCCAGTTATAGGACATTAACCAAGTTGGTTGTCTAATCAACAAAGATGAGAAACTCTAGCCAGTCTCACAGAAGAGTTTGAATTAAGGCTGACAAGCTTTTTCCAAAGAACAAAATGCAAGGAGATTAAAGAGGATTAGAATCGGAGCATTGGAGTATTGGAGGTTCAGAACAAGCTTTTGCAAACCTATTACTCATAATATTGCCAACAAATTCATTATCTGGACATCTGCATTAAGAACTTAGAGAACAATGAGTCGTTCTTTAAAGAAGAATCAAAAACTGGATGATACGCCAAGAATTTATTTCTAGAGGAAATGGAGCAACATCTCAATCCTCTGTAGGACCTAATATGTTGAGTTAAACGTTAAGTTGAACAGAGGGACTAATAAAGAAATTACTAAATCAGAAGCTCCCAGAGTACATGTCATTACTAGATTGGAGGCCACTACACTACAAGCCTACTTTTAAGGACAAGTTTATACCTAGCGAAGGGATTATCGCATCTTTCCTAGACAAGTATGAAGCTGCAATGGATGGTGCAACTGATCATAGAAAATTAAACTTGTTTTGTCATGTTTAATTAGTATGGATCAAGAGAGTATGCTGCCTCTCATGGATGACCTGCATACCTGAAGAGAAGTTAAAGAAGCGCTCATCAAGGAATTTAGGTCAAAGAGGAGCTGAGAATGAAGTTTGTAGCCATTGTGAAAATTGCACTATGAAGAAATGACACTCTCACTGAATTTTCTGACTGCTTTTATATAGTACCAAATACTGTTGACCTCAAAGATGCTTACCCTGGACAATGTTGTAGACGCCGTCATTGCTGGTATACATGAAATTCCAACCTAGCTATGCACATCATGTCTGTCAAAAGAAGCTTTAATTATGTCTTGGACATTAAAGAATCCCTGCTCAATGTAGTTGACATACACAAGCTGAGGACCTTAAATAAGACCTCCATGAAAGCCAGAGAGTACTCATGGAGGAAGTGAAGCATAAAAGAGAGGAAAAGATAAAATGAAGCCTTTGTAAGAGAAGTAATCATACCAATAGTATGTGCTTCAAGAAGAATCCTGCCCTTGCAAAGCAGGTAAAAGGAAGGTCAACTTAGGGACAGGTACCTTTGAAACCAGCCAACTAATGTACCTAAAAGAGAAAAATTGCTGTTCACTAACCTCAAATGCATTGAAAACAAACCAAATTAAGACTATGAAGGGGGCCACGAGGACGCAGGTTTATTAAGTTTTAGGTTAACCTGCTGAGCATGCTCCTATAAACTGTTTGATGCCAAGATATCGATGACGCCCAGGTTCCCAAAGGCTCTTTACCTCAGTCAGGTTATAGGATATCTGAGGATAATTGATACAGACATCAAGTCTGATCAGTACCTTGCTCCGTTGATCTAACAAATAAAGCATTTAAAGTCTTCTCAAGAGCAATAATAAGTATCCCAAGACTTCCCAAAATCTTAATACAAATTTTCGCCTCAAGGAGGTGTTTCACTTCCAATAAAATCTGGAGAAACCATTGCCAAAGTGGTAGTGATAATTCAGAAGGTCTAATTATGGCTAACTTTGGTATAGGATCACCTATCAATGTTGTGTCATCTCAATAACAAGAAATTCAAGATCTCTACAGACCTTGAATAACATAAGAGTACAGTACTGCCGGTCCAAACAACACTAAGGATATGGGTGCATACTCATCTCTGCCAGTTTAAGTCGGCAAGTTATTATTTTCAGTGTAAGTTGTCCTGGACAACAGTCAATATGATGTTCTCATTGGGACGCAATTTATAATTTGAATATGAAGGAGTTATCAATCTGAAGAATAAATTTTTATTACTCCTCAACAAGGAAGTTTCACTTTATTGGATATTAAAGACTCCAGAAAATAAGAATTACTCTTGTCTGGTTAAGTACCCTGTATCAACTTTACCTTTGCGATATTCTACCTCTGGAAAAATTATAAACAAGCTACCTACCTCATTAGATGCAGCAGAGGAATACTATTTTATCCCACTATAAAGTGGTAAAAATAGATACAGGAGAACAAAGAGTGGGTCTTTTTTCGGCCTTTTCGCTTCAATCACTTAGCTGATCAAATCTGAATTTTAGTTATTGAATACATAACCACTCACTGTTGCAGTAATCCGCCTTTGATGGTAAAGAGTTTGACGCCTGTTGCCCTCATGTGAGGGCGGTGGCGCGCCACCTCTAATGTTTTTGGCTGCTACCAAAGCGTGCCAAGGTTAGATCAGCCAACCCACCCAATATATCTGGTTGCTTTGTCTCACCTTGGGACCTAGCACTCTACCTCACAAACTCCCAGGCAGTTTTTTGCAGCACCCTGGTGCTCCCTCAGGAGCAACATGAGGCTTGGCCTTTAGGAAAATATGGGACTCTCCCCTACAATGATGTGGCAATCATTAACTTGGCTCAGGTGGTAATGATGACTGCTGGATTCATTGACTTCCACCCCTTTAAGGGGTATTTTACCTTGGTTTCTCATGTGAAGTCGATGATGCAATTGTGGTGACTGCTCCATTAATATATAAAACATACCAATTCCTACCACGCGCACTTGGTTGCCCATAAACATGACCCTTGTGGTCTAGTTCGCGAATTTACCAACTCACCACCCACAATTGCACTTCTCCAGGAGCTTCTTGAAGGTCTGAGCTCCTAAGTCTCAGACCCCATACTTCAGTTTGTTGCTCCAAACGAGGTGAGCTGCCTCTCTGGAGCCCACGCCTTAACAATCAATCCACCCCATAATGGTAATATCCCTTTTAGAAGTACATTGCGTCGTCATACAATCTTACCCAATCACCCAACTGATGCTCACATGAGAAGCGGACAGATTGTACGCCCCTCATGCTTTGGGTTAGATCACTTAAAGCGCAAGTGCCCCACTTACACTGCGGCTGTAACAAACCACCAACCGTGTGACCAATTGGGCCAAATACGGTTATTTTTGCTCTCTGAAGATCTACTCTCCCCGGTCCTCCCCCCAAAAATGTGGATGCATCTAAGAAAACACCAGCCAATCAAAATCTCCCTCAGCAGTTGTATCCTGATTAATTCAATGCACACTATCAGCAATCCCCATCTCAGATAATTAGTATGGTGCCTGGAAAACTGTTTGGAGCAACAACGCCCAGGACCAATCAAAACGCAAAATTCCACCCATGAGTGGATGCCCCAAATTGGGTTAATTAGCTCTTCTGAGCATATCTGGATGAGATTACCAAATTGGGAAGCGTTCCATTTTTTCCAGTCTGATTGACTTTGGCCAATCTTCAAATTTAGACTGTGATGAAAAATTTTCTCTTCGCCATTACGCGTTAAAGCCATGTGCTGCCACATACCAAAGTGACCACCAGTACGCAATGACGGCGGTGGCCTCACCTGAATGTCGCCCTCTCTGCAAGGTGGTTGAAAAAGCAGCTGCTTTATTAGCGAATAGCATTCCTCCTCCCACCTTCCCACCTGACTTCCCTTCCATCTTCAAATGCAAAACTTTGCGTTTTACCTAAAAACAACCATCACAGTCCACACCATAGATATGACATCATAATTTAGCCCAAAATCAAAATTAAAACGCTCAAGTCTCTTTACAATTGCCTCCCTCCCTGACGTTCAAATTCAGGAAGAAATTGACCTTGCTGATTTTTTAAATTTGATGTTTATCACCATGCTCATCCATGACAATCCAACATAAAACAAACTCAAGCCCAATCTCATCAACCCCCCACTCACTGCTCTCTGCCATGACCCAAATATCTTGCATGATCTCAGCTGCCAAGTAAGCGCTTTACACCCTCCCCCTCTACCATAATGGATAAGAATTTCGCTTATTCCGCTTGGTTGGAGAGGTTTGATTTGAAATTTCCTGTCTTTCATCTCCCCTTCCTCAAATGAGTCATCTCTGGTCATGTACTATTGAGTAAAACTTAAAAACTTTAAACTTAAGACTTAAGAATTAAAATTTAAAACTTACAACATACAACTTACTACTAAAAAAATAAACAAATAGTGGTTTCCACAAACATAGCACTGAGTATACATTCAAACCGCTTGCTACATATAGCTAGTGTCAATGGAGTAAGTAGTTTTAAAACCAAAAGTTTTACCAGGAGTCCTTAACTCATCTTATCAGTGGACTTATTGAGGTATTACTTGGGAACTTAAACAACAAAGATATATTAGTAAAGAAGCATCAAAAGAATGGGAAAGGTCAATAACTTTCCATTGATGAAATTGACAAGGTACATTTTATTGACACTCACATTGATTTTGGTTTACCCACTGACAATTTAATTTGCAATATCTCTCAAGCCCAATGATCTGATAATTTAAATCAGGAGGAACATGAGATTGTGCATCAAGTACTAGAAGACTATCAGGATGTTTTCTCCATATCAGATGTTGACTATGGTCACATGAAGAACTGGACTCATAGTATTGATTAAAGCAAATCAACTCTAATCTGATTGAAGCCATATAGGAATTCAAAGGTAGAGAAGAAATACATGAAGACTGGGATCAACCAATTTTTGGATGACTGCTTACTTGTGCTCTCCCAGAGTCCATGGTCATCCTCACTTCTACTTTTAAAGAAGAACGGTGGTCACAGACTAGTGATGGATTATAGGAAGCTAAATAGCCCCACTAAGTAGGACAGCTATCTGATTTTAAGGTTTGACAATGCTCTGTGCAACTCTCCAGCTCAATTTTTTTCCGCAATAAACCACCGGTGCTTATTGGAAGGTGGTTCATTAACCTATACTGAGAGAAAATCGCGTTGATATGCATGGAAAAATTAATCCAACCTATTGACTCACGAAGGGATATGCAACGTTCCTGCCTTGTTCCAACTGGTGATGGATCACATCAAGAAAGATCTTAAGCTCTGCTGTGTGATCATTTAACTACGTGACACAATGGTGTTTTCAAAAACTTTACCAAGCATTTAGGTCACCACAAGTCGATGTTCTAACAACTGAGAGAGAAACATACCTAATGAAAACCCATGAAGTGTACTCTTTTACACCCAGACTTTCTTTTTTTAGGGAACGCTTTATTGTGGGAAGGAATCCAACTTTTGTACAATAAGGTTGAAGATATCTCCAAGATGCCTGAGCCAAAGAGTCTTCAAGACATACACATATTTTGGAATGATGGAATACTACCATCAATTTATCCTTAACTTAACTCAAATCACCAAACCTAATGTCGGACTGCTTGCCAAAAACAAACCCTTTCATCTGAGGAGTAGAGCAATGAACAGCATTCAAGTCTATGTAGAGCCTATTGAAGAAACAAATGATTTTATGATATCTAACTATGGGAAGCCATTAATTCCGTTACTGACGCCTCCAACTTAACTGTAGTCGCCATCCTCTCACAACTGGATGAGAATTGGCATTGACCATAAGGTGTCATACTATAGCAAACCGCTTTCCAAAGCCAAGCGAAATTATAGTGTCACAGAGCCAGAGTGCTTAAATTTTCTCTTTACATGTAACATTTCCAGCCCTTTTTACATGGTATGAACTTTAAGTTGTGACAGACCACGCTTATCTAAAGTTGATGATTGACGTGGAGTATCCATCAGGAAGACTAGCTAGGTGGGCTCTCAAGCTTATGCACTATGACTTGAATAATATCCATTGAGATGGAATGAAACATATTAACATAGAAGGACTGGCTTGACTTACCCTTCTATATCTTTTTTTAGTACTAGATGGCCCCAACCCAAGGGGGGATTCATCGATGTTACCCTTCTATATCTTGACAAAAGCGAAGCTAAAAAGTTACACGACCTACTCATAAAGCTAGACTCTTGGGAGGACGAAGATAAACCAGTTCAGAAGATTCTCGAATAAAAAACTTAAAACATGAAGGTTCTTGACGGATTACATTACAAGAAAGTGAGATTTGACTGGCTACATTACTTTCAACCTTTGGAAGGGTACCAGTTATAATGGAGGCCCACAATATTTTAGGCTATGGAGGAGCCAAAAAAAACTTACAAATGGATAAAATGGCACTACTATTAAAAATATTTACTGGACTCTTAATGGAAGTCCTAGATGCTTGCATCACTTGTAAAAAGCAGAAACCACATAAGACCAAGTACAAGTATCAGCCCATGACCCTTCAGCATTCTTTTCACACCATTAATTTAGACTTCATAGATTTTTTTATCTAAAATCAAATGAGGTAATTGATACATACTAGTAGGAATAGATCATTTCATGATTCAAGTCAATCCAATTGCCATCCCCATGAAGACCAATAAAACTACTGCTAGCTTTCCCATATCAAAACATATTTACTAGGCATGTCTGCCGCAGGTTCTACTATGCACTATCAGAAAAATCTTTTTCATTAATTGCGAGAATCTTTACTACAAGCATAAGAATTCAACAACTATTTTTTAAAGCCTTACAGCCCATCAAGTAATGGGAATGTAGAAAGGGCGAATGGGATAGTGGTCTCAATACTATGCAAGATGGCCACTACCAATCCATTACATTGGGACCAATACCTCCCAAGTGTATTTGCGGCATATCATATATTCCATTAACTTATCAAAATGTCTCCCTTCAAGGCCTATATGGAAGAGAACCTGGAGGCACAGCTTTATTATCTCGTTAAGGTACCTTTTGAGATTACCAAGTAGCCTGAGAAAGCGCTAAGAAGATTAGCTAAAAAGATAATAGAATTTAATTTGGAGGCAATGACAATTCTAGCCAAGACAGTTACAAGAGAAGGTCAAGCAGCAAATGCCACTCACCAGCCTATATCCCCTTTAGGATCTCAAATTTAGTCCTATATTATATTAATTGAATACTACCACAAGTTTAAAAATCAGATTCCATCTGGGGTGAGAAATACTTTATTACTTACAAATGCGGAGATGAATGACAATCAAGTCTTTGGAAACTGAAGTAACAATCAAACGGCTATGGCCAACTCTTGCATCAGTACTCATCTGTCAATATTCTTGAAGGGGGCGATGTCAGATATTCTGATATTGGACATGGTGGGAAGAATATTGATCTTTTGACTCCCTCAGCCAAATTGACACCTAGAACCAAGAAGGGGCTAAACAATTACCTCAGTAACTTTTCATAGAAATTGATAGTTGTCACAGCTCTATTTTGCTTTAGGAAAACTCCAACGGACCAGACCAAGCTAGGTACCCTGAGAAGATTTCCTGCCTCATCAAAGTGATGAATCATCAAAAGTCAGGTGACAACTAATCATAGTGGCACTTGAGGCAGTAAATTAAGATGAACCTGAAAAATATAAGAATCATGAATCTGCCAGATGATCAAATTAAGTGACCCCCAGTATCATCAAAATTGGCATTCTACTCATTTTTTTGTCCTATCAAAATTATAATACAAAGGCATTATACTATATGGAATGTATTGCTTGTCCAAGACATCCCCTTCTGGATGTTCCCCCCATTAATTTTAGGATTTTTATCCTTTTAAGGTTTTTTTTATTAATTGCGATATATAAAAACCCTAATTTATACTTTGATAAAGTTATGTCGTTAATTCTATATCTCGTTTTGATACTTGACTTTAATAAGACTATTTCACTGTACTTAACATAGGACGGATACTTTAGCTGATGGAAATAAAGTAGTGACTTGGCACCCTTTTAAGATAAAAATATAATTGTCATGCGACTTAGTCAGCTTAAGAATTAGATGTCAGACTCCTTGGTCATAGCACCATTGAGCTTAAAAATGTAAGCTCTACAATGGCCTTTTTAGCTCTGATTTGTTCTTCAAAAGAGCCAGTGTGCCTGATTAAAGATTTAAAACAAAGATTATATACAAATTTGGTAATAATATTTTGGAACTAAAATACTTTATTAGGAACGTATGATTAACTGAAATACAGTGTTAAGTTTAATCAACTTCTGTTGGGGAATATTTATAGAAATGGAGGTTTGGTTGCTGCCATGAACTTCACAGGGTTCTGGACATATATTGCCGTCTCAAGGCCTCTATTAAGACTTCATCCTATTTTCTGGAAACTATTCCAAACGCTGAGTGAATTCTCAAGGTGTTGGATGAGCTTTCTCAAATTCAATCTTATTAAAATTTTTTGGATTTCGCCATATAAATGACCTGCTCAATACTCAATGATTTTTGAGGTTTCTGGAATTACTTCAACCTCTTTAGTAAATTATTCCAAATGCTAAGCATATCCTCAAGGGGTTGGATAAGTTTACTTTCATTTTGTATTTTATTGAAATTTGCCTTGATTACAACCTGCTCTATTCTTATTAATTTTCAGACAATTAGAGCTCTATAATTTGCAAAATGCCGTTCAAATTCTTTAACCCACCAGTTTAAGAATTCTATGCCATTGGAAATCTCTTTCCACTTGGCATAACCTTCTAAGAAATTTATATGGTTTATAAAAGTAAAACTTAATTGCCCACCGTAGTTTCACTATGATGTCATCAGATTCCCCACTGGCTGCCCCAGTGTGGTGCAGTGGCGAAACCCCCCTGTCATTTTCCATCCAACAGGAAAATACGCTTGGACTGGCTCACCCAGACACACCAAACCCCTGGGATGATTAATTTCTCCCAAGGATCTTGACGCCCACCTCACTTGAACCCAAGCTGTGCCCCTTTGCCCCCTGGTGCTCCCCCAGAGCAACATGTGATTTGGCCTTAGGGTCAAATATGGGAAACTTTTCCCACACAATGACCAAGACATTAAGAAATGGCTCATGCGGTGATGCATCTCGCCTTTTTATTGACTTCTGCCTTATAAGGGGTATTTCAATCTCAGCTTCACCTGTGAAGCTGATGCCGCCACTGTGGCAATGGTGCCCCTGGTCTTCCAGGATACTCCTTTCCCAACAACTCAGACCAAGCTCCCAGCAGACACCACTTTGGTGGTTCAGTTCACTGGTTTGCTTACCCACCTTTCCCCTGAGGTGCTCCAACAGGAGCTGATGGAAGGTTTAGCAGCCTATGGCTCCAACCCTATCCTGCAATTTGTGGTCCCAAATGGGGCCACACGCCTTACTGGGCCTTGGGTGTATGCCACAATTAGCCCCAAAATGAACAAAATTTTCCCTGTCAAATCCCCCTCATGCCGCTATCCTCTGCCCCCAACCATCTGTTCTGGGCCCATGTCAAGGGCGGATGGACGATCTGTCCATCCTGTTTCAAGTTAGACCGCTTGAAATGCAAGTGCCCATATCTAGAAGCTTCTGATGGCGCTGATAGTTCATCTAATGGCCACCAATCCACCGCCCACCCCATGCCAATTCTGGCATGGGGTATGATTCTATCTCCCCTCCCCCAAAGCCTGTTGCTGAAGCTGCACCTGCAGCCACAAGTTAGACTCCACCTTGCCCCAATGCCACACATGATTCTTCTAATCAAGCACAAGATTGGACCCCAGTTTGATCCCATGCAACCTCCAATTAATCAATCAATCCCCAACCATACACCGATTCCCCAATTCAATTATGCCAAAACCCATGGGAGTTTTTGGATGGAATTGATTAATCAGGTGATATCATTGAAGAACCATCGCTGCAAGTTGATCAGTTCTGTAATTAAACATGGGATGCAGAATTCTCCCTTATTTATATGCCCCAAAACCAGATGCCAAACCATTCCACAGTGACCACCAGCTTGCAGCAGAGGCAGCTGCCACACCAGATTGTCATCCCCTCCACAAAGCTGCAGCCAAATCAGTTGCGGCACTCATAGGAGGTATACTCTTGTTATACCCAAAAATATTACTCCAAAAAGTAAGATTAATGTGAAACAACTACACAAAAATATCACCGTGCTATCCAGAATGTGGTAAATGTGTCACAGAATCCAAAAGCTAAGACTACCCAAACCAATATTGCCACATTTGTTAAACTACCAGACGCCTGCATTAAAGCCAAAAAAGCTTTAGCCAAATATATCACTGACATTTTTATGGTTGGCAATTACTCATAAGTAACAATCATTAGTAAAATTGAACCACATGCCGCTAATGCCCTGACGCCCTTGGTATCCACCTTGACATGTACCCTACTCTGGGAGGATGAAGCTGCTGCCAAAGATGAGCCCCCCAATCCACCCTCCCCCTCTGCTATGAAGGGATAAGTGGTCTCCGCTGCCCACCTGGTTATTGTTTTTATTTGGTGCATTTCATTCAATCGCTCATTTGAGCATTTTGTTTAAAACAATTAGTTACGTTACTTTTTAGTTTTAGTTTGGTAATGTTCATCCCCTGGTCAGCTTACCTCGGTTACATAAAATATTTCTTAGCCATTAGGTTCTCTTATTAAGGCTATAATCTCATTAGGGTGATACTGAGGCTATGTGGCGATCTGACTTAGCTTTGAACGGCACACAAATGGTGGGGGGAAGGTGGGGAGCCAATTTGTACTACCATTGTCTGGGAGGTGTTGACCTTGGCGTAAAGCGCATGTGTGTACTTCTCAAGGTTCATAGCAACGAGGGTTACGTCCTTATGGCATCCAAACGCAATGGTAGTGTCATCCATAAATGCCATGGTGCAGGTGAGGGCCTTTCTCCAGACCAGAATCCCCATCAGCTGATCCAGAAAGGAGGCTAGGTGAGGTTGAGGATGATGTTAAAAAGGATTGGGCTCAGGGTGGCCCATTGCTGGAGACCTAAACCAATTATACTGCTGCTGTAAATTTTGTTGGTGACAGGATTCTGGTATGGTATTAGTCTTTGTCAGAATTTGAGATAGAAATTAGATCAATTCCCTTCTACTGAATCAGGCCATGCTGAATTAGTCATCAAACCTACCTGAGCTAAATCTATTTTAGGATCCTCCTCCCCTATTCCTGAGTCACGTGTGGCGGCATTTCCACCCATTCAGTCAGGTGATCAACGCTACCCATCAAGGACGCCCATGAGGAGGCCATTTCAGAAGATCAGTAAAGATCCTGAATGGATGAGGCCCTGACAATCCCTAAGGCACTGAGTCCCAATGCACCCTATAAATATTGAAGCCTTTTAGTTTAATAAAATATTCAGTATTCCAACCCATTTTCCCGTTTCTCCTTGGCGCTCTTTCCGAATTTTCCATCTTTGAGCCACCACAAACCCCAGCGCAAGTCTGAAGAACTGTAGTGCCGACAGTCTTAGAGAGCCAAAGTGCAGCGCTGAACTGCAGGGGAGGTGGAAATGGGCTAATGAAAAATCATGTAAATTCAAGTAACACAAAATAAATCTTCTACATATCCAAAAGAGCCCTAAAGCCATTTTTACTATGTGAGTAAGCTGTCAAAGTTGCGTGGAGACAATTATAGTTGTCCCATAATGACTTCCATGAAATATACCATGTTGGGAAGGATTGAGGAGAGAAGAGCCTATACAGTGTTGTGATTACAAGAATCTTTGTGTCTAGCTTATGGTCCACATTAAGCAGGATTATGGGGCGCCAATTATCCAGGTTCTCATGGTATGAATTATATGAATGAGTGTTGTGATTGAACTTCTAGAGTTTAGGATAACCTCAGAATTTGTCAGGAGTGACATAAAGAGGAATCATAGGGTTTTGGCTATAACCGCTATATTTAGAATTATGTCACAAATGCTATGCTGCCAGGACCAGGGGGTTTAAGCCATGAATTGAAGGAGGGTCTATATAACCTCCTGACAGAAAATTGGTGCCAGGAGAGCTTTGCCAGCCAGTGGGCCAGTGAGCGGTGCAGGTGTCCACCACAGGAAGTACTGGATGTCTGACAGGTTAATCTGGTCAGTGTGTAAATGTGGAGTAGAAGCGGTGTAGCTTTTATGATTGGTACCTTATCCATTGTAGAGGGGTGTTAGTCTCCATGCATTGATTTCCTACATTGTTTTTTGGGGTCTTCTGACAGAAAAAGTATGTGAATTTTCCATTAGGCATACTAGCGGGACAACATCAAGTTGTTTACCCAGTCATCTTGCAGTGTGAGTTAAGAAGGGAGGACTTCTTGTGCAGCTTCGCAGTCATTAAACCAATTAGTGAGGGAGAAGGCTTGCAGTTCTGTACGGGGTTCCTAATTCTGGATTCAGTCTTTTTGACTCTGACGTGTGCCATTGTCAACTGGGAATTTGGGACAGATATATGCAACATAGTGATTCCTGCCTTGTTGCCTCCCAACTTGCGCTGGGGTTGGTAAAGTGGGGTGGTGGGGAGGTGATGTTGTCCCAGATGTTTGCATGCAAAATCTCTTAGCACAGGGGGTGTTAAGAATGGCTGGGGGAACCCTTGGCCAGACCCTTCACAAGGGTCTGAGAGTTGTGGTAATGACAACAGTGAGTGACCTGTGATTGCTCAGATGATTGTTGAAAGAAACAGGAGATGAGACGCGTCCAATCAAAAGGAGCCAATAAGGGTCATATCAATGCCTGACGCTTACTGGAATTTGCCTCCATCATATTAATTCTAGTCATGCACTCAAGTAAGATGTGGAAGGTGGCTTTTCATCTGTTAAGCCACTCAAGCAAATTAAGTCCTGGAGGAGACTGTATCCAAGGTGTTCCCTTGCCGCAGAGGTAAGAATCATTGACGCGGATTATGGTGGTGATAAAATTGCCATTAGAATAGTGATATGAGGAAACCAAGGTGGAAAATCTTATGAAGCCAATCTTGTTTGGCACATGCATTAGGCAGGTAGATGCTGGCGGCAAATAACGAGAAGTTGGATTAATTAATTTGGCCGTTATTAGGTGGCCAACAAGATTTTGTGAAAAAGATTGTGGTTTAACCAAAGGATTTGTTGCAATAAGGGCGGTATGGTTTCCCAAAATGAATTGCCTTTAAAATGTTAATCATATATATCATGTTTGTAAGGGAGTGGTAATTTTTATACTCTAATTAATTCTTAACTTTAAGTTTTCAAACTACTTTTTACTTTAATCTGTATTTTTATCAATCAAAGTTTATTGGACCTAATGCCCATGATAATTACTAACATTAGAATTCCAAAGTTAAGTTATCTATTATAATAAGACCAAATTCATGGCCAAACAAATTCTGAATAAATTTACCCTGTTAGTGCTCCACTGGCTGATGATTTAGAAAGAATGTCTAAACCAACTTAATATTATCCTGATATAAAGGAATGAGATTAGATTTTTTAACTCTTTTGATTGCTTCAATAACAGTTTAACATCATCTATAATGACTTAATATCTTTTGGCTTCCCAATGGCAGATAATGGAAATCGCTTTGCTGTGTTACTATTTATTAATTACAGTCCAGCCTTAGATTATAGATATATCTACTTCAACTCTGAGCCTGGACTATGCCATCAACTCCTAGTTTCTGGAATCTACTTCCCCCTTCACACGTGGTATGCGCCTCTCACTCAATATGATCTTGATTCTTCCCTGGTACATTAAATATTTAAAAACTTTTACTGGTAAAGCACTTCTTAGTCACTATTCATAATAGTATTAGTCATTGTTCCTGGAGTAGAGTTTTATATACCAGAAAATTTTTTAAACAAGTATTATAAACGGTACTATATGAAAATCAGAGGGTCTGATCTTGTCAAAGGACATAGGTTAGCATCAGGGAAAATCAAAGAAGTTCAAAGGAAGAACTATAACCTATGCATTAGTGTGCATTTGCTGCGCACTACATATGGTGCTTACTACAGGGGACAGTGTTCTTCCTAAGTCATTCAGGATGCTAAGATAATCTTAAGTGAACTTCAAGCCCATTTCTAGGATATAAGCTGCCAGCGTTGCATCCTAATAGATGGTTTTTAGAATGAGATTTACAAGCCCAGGGATTTTACTAATAATTAGAATGATTTACTAGGAAAATCAAAGATTTATTTCAAGATTAAGGAAGCCAACTAGAAGACTTTACTCTTAATGTTTATGATTAAACTGAACAGTGTGGGAATCTATATAGCTATCCAAGAGACTGCTGGCTATTACAAGGATAAGTTGAGTAGATCCAGAATGCTATTAACTAATGCAAAGAGCCACGAAACTAGTTCATGATATTATGAAAAAACTGAACTGGATGCCTCAGCATCTCTCAAATCCCTGCACTGAGGCTTCTTGCTGTTATGTCAATGCAACTGCCAAACTGAATACCTTTGTGCACAGTTTTATTTTCCTCTACCAGGGCTACCGAAAAATCATAAATAAAATAATTCCAGCTGAGCTGAGGGCACTCAAACCAATTTACATCCTTTTAGGCTTTAAACTTCACAATATTTATTTGCTAATTAATTTTTCCTATTACTTGTGATTTTTACAAAAACGCCAAAGAATAAAAACCACTAGAAAAATTCAAATACTCAAAAAGGTAAAAATTTGCCACTAGATTGCCAAGATCTCCTAAAGCTTCCGCCCTTAAGCACTGACCAGTTTATTATTAACTACGCTCATTGTAGAAAGATGTTCCAAGGTGTCACCCCAATCCATGTCTCAGAAAATGAAGCTTGCTTTTTGGCCACCAGTTACGCCAAGAAACACTTAGACCCCAATTTCTGTGCCTCATGCTCGAGAAGGTCTGCCCCACCATGCCAATTACCCTCTTCACCATGCCCTCTGATCAGCTGGTGACCAACTTACACAAAATCTCGCTGTATCTTATCAACCACTTTTCCTCTCTAAATAGCGTTACGCCAAGTTCAACCACTTGATTGTCAAAACGAAATGCCTCATCGCCCACATCCTCCATATGTAAATGGGTGCCTTAATACAAGATATACTTTGTAAACCATCGGGCCTTAAGGAGGAAGCCCAGCATGAGGCCACCATGAACAAGGCCAAAGAGCTGCAAATGGCAATTTTAAGATGTAACCTCTGAAGCTGACATAGTTCAAGCAAACCATGTCCAACCAATATACCAGTTGATATTGCAGGCTATAATTTACTCAGCTCAAAGCCTTTTCCTTTGGGTGCATTAAAGTTCTTGAAACATGCAGTTGAAATAGGACCAGGATAGTTACCAGAGGCTACTAAACACTCTCACCACCTGTTTGTTACGTGTTCTCTCCATAAAGTGGATTTTCTGGCAAGGCCCTGACTATCAAAACCATTGACTGGATTATGCACTAAAAGCACATGCCAGTGGGCTCAGAGAATGCAAGCACATTTAAACACTTCCATCCCTCATACCTCTCAAAACTTCTCATCTACTTGTCATTAACCTCCAACATGTGCGAAGACCTGCTGGTGCAAGAGCTGTTGACCTTTAGGGATCCTTTATTCTTTATGACCCCACTCTGTCTAATAGCATCCTGCAGCTGAGGCTGCACTCCATCTTCATCACCCTATGAAGGAGATCACCCACTTGGAGCTGCGCAACAAGGATGACACCGGTGTGATCCTCATGCAGATCATCCCAAATGGGGTCAAACAACTGCTTACCACTATCCTCAGAGGGACCCCCTTAGTGCAACGCTATCAACCAACTCTAAGAATTCACCTAAAGTGCGCCAACTCCTTGATTGTGGGGCTGTGATTCCATCTGATATGGTCTTCACCACTGTTTGGGTAGCTTCTTTGCTGGAACGTTTGTCTGCATCACCATTGGTGGTCAAGAGATGCCCAACAATTGTAGAAGCTTTAACCTTATGGAAATTGACCTTGTGTAGCACAAGATACTTAAAGCTCTGTGCTTAATACCTACTGGAATGAGAGCGATTTACATGAACTTGATAGCTATCTTAAGCATATATTGCTTGGAATCATTGTTGCTGGCGCTACTAACAATGAAGCTCTTGAAAAGCTCACCTCTGTTTCCAATCAAGCCCTTCAAGATCTGGTCCTGGCCCACGTTGATTTCCTCAACCTCTTAAGGTCTGTGCGTGGCCTATATCCTTTGCCCCAACCTCGGTGCCCTCAGTCCTCAGCTCCAAGATGCTTTCAGCCTAGACCAGATTGTGACTAAGAATTGAAAAACTTTTTGCCAAGGGTAGTGACAACTTTTTCGCATGGCTGCTCTGCCGTTCCTGCATCATCATCAAAGATGAAACCACTCACTCACTAGATTATAAAACTGACACTATTATTAAAACCACAGATTGTAAAAATTGCAACTAAGAAAACTCTATGCTCTCCTGAGCAATTTATATCCCAACTAATTTGGTTTATCATGTCCAACCCACCTCTGATAATTTGGGGCTATACCAAGGCAAACTACTCTTGTAAAATTAATGTCACCACCAGTTGAGGCTTAAAGGTTCTGTTGATATTTGCCCTAGTTTAGGTGGAGCCATGACTTGAGGCTTCCAAAGCAATTGTTACTAAAATTAATTTATATTTCTAACGCTTAATGAAACCTTAAGCCTAAGGCCCAAAAATTAATACATTAGTTTTTAAGCCTTGAGCACTTTTTTCTAATAAATCAAAATTCACGACCAAACAATTTCTGGGTGAATCCCCCCATTAGTTCTCCGCTGGCGGATGAGATAGGTGATAACGCCCTAACCAACTTATTATTCTCTTGATATTCAGAAACGATGTTTTATTCAATAATTAACTCTCTTACTTGATAATATAAAACTTATGCTACTTCTTAAGCCTTACTATCTATTAGTTTCCTAAAGACAGATAATGGAAATCACTTAGCTGTGTTGCCGTTATTGATCTCAGTGTAGCCTTTAATGAATAACAGTCTAGTATAACTCTAAACCTGACTATACCATCACCTCCTACATCCTTGAATCTACTTCCTCCTTCACACGTGGTATTCGCCCATCACTCATTATAATCTTGTTCTCCCCTAGTACTTTAGTGTGTCCCACTTTTTTATCAAAACACCTCTTACTCCCTATTTTTATCTATATAGTAAAATTAGCTGTTCCTGTAGCAGAGGTTTACTACAAAATGAACTTTAGGAAATTATAAAATGTGTAGCATTGCAATCCAATATTTTTGAAAATCAACCTTATCAGAGGACAGAGGTCTAGTGATCAGGTAAGATCAAATAGCTTTCAAGGGAGGAACTATAACCAGTGCAATAGTATGAGTTTGATGCTCACTAATCTATGAATATGGGGCTCCTGGACTGTGGCTATATTGATTTGCGCTGATATAAAGCTGCGGATTAGGAAAACTCTCCACAATAAGATTCACAATTCATTTGCCTTGATGGGTTGCAGGGCCATTGTGATGCTGCGAGGAAGCATACTTGCTACCCTCAACATTATGGAGGGTTTCCAGTGCTTAAATGCAGCTTTAAGGCGGATAATTCTAAGTCCTTTAGCTTGATTTCGACGGTTTGTAATCAGAGCGCCAAGGGGTTTGAGAGGAATGATAAGGTGGGGATGGGGTACCTCTTAAGCCAGCCTAGGATGCTGCTCCTCACTATTTGTGGGGAATGTCCAGAGGGTGCTCAGCAGTAAGATCCACGTGTCCTCATTCAACTATTTAGAGTCCATAAATACATCCTTCAGCGCAACAAAAGAGTTTCGCAATATAGGATGTTTAAAGTTCTTTAAGGGTTGCATTTGCCACGTGAAGCAGTTTTTTATTCTATGGTGGCTGGCTCAAGTCTCTGGTATGAGATAAGTTTGCTGTAATAGTTCTCTGAAGTTGGCTGTCATTGAGGTAATGGAGTACTAAGTAGAGGTGGCTAATGAGGGTCGCCTTGTAGGAGAAGCTTTGCACCTGATCTATGTGGATGTTGGCTATTACAAATTAGAAGGGGTGCCCACAGGAAGAGGGGCTTGTTTTCTGAAAATTTGTGAACCTACTGTTCGCTCTGCAGTTTCAACTACACAACAAAGAATTAAAAGGGTTAAATCCTGAACGAGGACACATTAAGTGAGTTGTGGAACTGCTGCTGCAGCCACATTTAACGTTTATATCCTGGTTTAGCCCCTTGGTGTGTCTGAAAAGGATTGTTTTTGAGCTGTACAGCAAATATACAGGTGTCCAAGGGTAATAACCATAAATAATGGGCGCGCGCTTGATCAGGGTGAGAAAAGAAGATCTCTTGGAACGCAAAACAGCTTCCATATGAGAAATTACTTCTTTATTGTGAGCCACAGTAGGTGAGAGGATAAACGATGACCTTGCTATGTGAGATCTTGATTGAAGCATAGTAAGAGGGGACGCTAAAGTCTACTGAAAGTACAGGCCCAAATTCTATTATCCCACAATGAGCTCCAGTCTTGGTGATTTAGGATCAATAGTTGTCAGTAGGTTGGTGTTGAGATCTGGGTATAACCAACCAATGATTTTGACTCCAGTAATACCCCAATGTCCTATAGACCTCATTGCTATCCCAGACCACCTTTTCCAACCATCTGTGTCCCTTGCCAGATCAATTTCCATTAATCCGCTATCATTTATTATGTTAGTATATATGACCTGAAATATAGTATTACAATAAATTTGCCATACACCTCACCTTTCGTTGGATCAATCCTATCAGTTTATTGACTAAACATTTGATGTCCAAAACTAGTTCAATTCCCTCCAATTAAATTTACCATAATTATCTACTGAATCTTCCATAAACATACCCGCCAACTAAAATCCACCATACCCTAAATTTGTATCAGACCTTTAAACTAAGGACCACCAACCCCTGTGGCAGCATCAAGAGCCTATTAGCAGGACAAAAAATGTAAAAGATAAGAAGGTTTAAGCATAATAGATAAGGATGACAAGCGTATTACATTCCAAAGGCCCCAGCATATATATTAGAGGGGAAGCATACTGTAAAGGGGTTCCTGAAAATGCAAATTCTTGGATAAAATATCAATTGTACCCAGAAATCTTCAGATCAAAACAGGTTATATGTCCACGACGGATCTTCAAGATGGAATACCAAACGAACTAGTTGGAACTGAAACATATAAAAAAGCCTATATTAAACCAACCTACACATTTATTACAGGGTATACTATCTTCATACAGCTGTACTTAATTGAGTGAGAATCTACCTGTGACAATCTTGCCCTGTTATAATTCTGATTGCAGCATTCTGGTGATCCCTATAGGGGGCACTTTAACACTACCATAGAAGAAATCAATGAATATGAATTAAAGTTCCAGCCGCTTTCCTATTAGCTTCAAGAACAAATATTACGCCTACCCATAGACTTAAAAATATAAAGGAACTATTTTCACCTCAGCAATTTAGATAATGAGGAGAATGTTACTTACACTATATAACTTGTTCCTGTAGGGCTGTTAGACTCCCAGTCTCTAGGATGGATAGCTAACGTACCTCCCAAACATGTAAAGAAGTCATGGAATGGCTCCTCTGTGGGTACTGCCTCTCCTTCAAGCTATCAATGAAGACCACCCAAGGAAGTTCATAATTATAGAAATCAGGAACATCTGTAGCAATCAATTGTTTATTTCAAGAAATGAAAATTGTCTGCCATAATCAAGAAAATTGCGTTGGGTCTCATAAAGTTGAGATGATTACCCGATATAAAATTCTATATATCTGCCAGACCATACAAATCCTAGCTCATCAAAAAATCAAGATTAGCAGACCTGTTGAGTTTGCAGTGTCTTAACTCCAATACAACCAGTTACTGGTGATCTGACTGGACGGCACCATTTGGGAGGTTCACGCAGTCATTTTACACAATTATTGCCATGCAAGAAAAGCCAATTGTCAAGTGGACAAACTTCATGACCAGAAGAACGGCAAATCTGCCCTGCATCATCAGTAAAATATTGGACCATGGCAGAGCAACACCACGATGGATGGCCAATGTAACCCATCAATGTGGCCAGGTCAAGGAATACTTGAGATCAGATGTGGCGCAGCATACAATTTCAGGAGGCTGCCAACCAAGAAGTTCACACTCAGATGGTTCACATCATGAAAAAATGGTAAAAGAGTTGGACCAGAAGCTCAATTGCCTCACAGGCATGGTGATTAGACACCATAACCAATTTTTAGATCTCAAGTAGAAATCTGAAGCTGCCCAGGACAAGCTAAGCACCATCAAAGGAATTTTGAATGACGTCAATCAATTGTCCAACAGTCTATATTAGGAACTTGGCTCATTAAACGACCTAGCATAGAGATAAAGCCTGATGATGCACACCCAACCAAATAAACTATTTCTTAAAAAGACGTGCTAAGATTATGGAGCTAATGGTGAGAGATTGAGCAATCTATTAGTATGAACGCAAATACTTATCTGAAAAAACTAGACCAGTTTTGTATCAAAACTATGCTAAACTCTGTAGATCCCGCTAGGGCCCTCCCACTAGAAATTAAAAAATCTTCACTGATGCACATGAGTCTATCCCGGTTAATGAGAATTGTAAGGTGACAAGGTATCCTTTAAACGTGATATTCTGGCGCTTCTTACTTTTCTGACCAATCCTGAGATTTTGATTTAAACTGCCATTCCAATTACTCCTACATGCGCCACCCCAACTATCCCAACCAACTTCATTGACACATAAGCTCGCTTAATGCCAATCGCCAGTCTATAAACCACAAATTGCACAAACTTTGGCTTAAGCATAGTCAACCCTGACCTTTAATACAAGCCATAGGGCCTCAACTGGGCAACTGAGGATGCTATTAGTTATAATATCACCCCATCAAAAGCCAAATCTTGATAAAAAGGGGAATATACTCACTCTCCTATCACTGTTTGAGATTAACATGGATGCGCTAGTGACAAGGCTAAGCTGGCCCCGTAAATGAGCTCTTTGGACCTAGAAATCCAAGAACTAGTGATGCTAAGGTAGCAAGAATGAGCTGTCTTACTGGAATGCAAATGCCATTATTTTAAAGAAATTTTGGAGAAGAATAGATGATGAGTAACAGAAAGACCGCCATTATCAACATTTTCTCTAAAAAGAATAAACAAATCTTAGAGTTCTCCAATTTCTTATACATTGAGGCTCAGGTACTATAAAGTGCAAAGGTTTTGATCAACTATGATGCACAGATTTTCTTACGCAATGTTTGCAAACTATAAAAAAGAGCTATAATTAGTCATGATGCCCATGTTAGATGATGAGTATAATGTATTGCAGATGGTGAACTACCTCTGTCGTTGCCCTGCAACCTTTGACACACCCAACAATGGGTATTGAAATAAGCAAGAGATCCAAATGAAAGCCTCCCAAGAAGATCACTGAACCAAATTGCATGACTACTGCCAGACTCAAAAGACCAAACATCCGCACATCACGTGCCACATATGTGGAGTTAAAGGTCACTACGCTATCCAGTGCGATGCCAAGGGGCTAAACCAAGGTGAACCACGTGGGAGAAGTGGATATAGAAGAACATGGAAAAGAGTGGGCGCAGTAGAAATGGGGTATTCTACCTTTTCTAGACCCAACATTTTCCTGAAAAACATGACGCCATGATGCCCCCAATCTTTAATTGTTATTACCAACAATGTATCAGCATCTGCCACCCGCTCACACTAAGAGAACAATATAGAACAGGTCACAGAGTTGTATTAAAACCCTATGTACAGAAGATGGATTAATACAGGTTACCAGTTGCTTTTAGCGATATGCCAAACTAGAAGGGGTCAATGTGGCTATCCCCTCAGAGGATTGAAGAAGTCTATACCTCAACTCTGTGAAGAACTTCACTCTTTCCTGAGCCGGGCCAACAAGCTTGACATACACTTAATAAACACAATAGTAATTACTATTCTGAGTGTATGCACATTAATATTAGCATAGACAGCGTCTATGTCAGGGCTATAGTAGATATCAGGGTGCCAATCAACATAGTATTGACTAAGCTAGTCTAAAACTTTGGCTATTGTGGGATCCGCCAAGGGATGCCACAAATAATATTTTAAAACGAGAAAATTTACTTTTTATTAAAAGTACAAAATAATAACTTTTTATAGTTTTTATGTTTTTTATTATGATAAACGTGGCAAAACCAAGAAAGGCCCCTTTGTTAATACTAGCTTTTCCTATTTAAACTAGTTCAAATTTTAAGACCATCGATATTTGAGGCAAAAGAATGCAAAGCTCAGTCTTCTAAATTAGGGAATATAGGCTTTTGGCCTATCAGATCAAAGATAAAATTTTTAGAGGTAAAACCAACCCATGCGGTAATGATTTGATGATCATATCCAATCACCTGTGAGTAAAATCTTTTCACCTCGGCGGTGGTCTGACTTGGATGGTAATGATTGGGTATTTTGGTGGTAGTTGGACTTGGATGGTAATGATTGGCTAATGTTTACCCTATCATCCTCGAGAAAAATCTTTGCACCTTGGCGGTGGTTAGATTCTGATGATAATGATTGGTTAACTTGCACCCAATCATCAACAGATAACATCCTCTTGCCTTACAGAGGTTCCAATCTGTGCGATATTATACTCCTCATATTTGACTGAGGAGTCAGAGTATTTCTATTATTAATATTTACCATTTTAAACTGATTTTTATGATAAATTGTATTCCTCTGGTTGTTAGGATTCCACTGAGAATCCACTAGGGCTTTTTCGTTGTGGGAACTCATATTGTTGATATCCCCATTATTATTTAAAAATTGGGCAGGTGATGGGCCAATCATAAGAGCAGATTTGGGAACACTAATACCTCCAACATTATTTTCCTTAGTTCAGAAAGAAGAATGTCCGACAGCTATCATCAGATATTGGCCACTACAAAGAATATGGAACCATTGGACCCAAAGCTACTTTGCAGGAACCTAAAGCGCCACCACTAAGGTTGGTTTAATAGTTTTATTTTTCTCATTATTGTCTTACAGAATATCCATTATGTTATTCTCATCAGAACTTCCTTAATGAGAACTTATTAAGTCAAAGCCAACTTTTGAGGAGAATAACCTAGAGATTCTTAGACAGAACCTCTTAATGTACTAGAGAAGTGGATTCCAACAGGCTAAGAGCCAATCTTCACTACTTTAAATTTAGCTTTCTAGTATGGGTCTTATACCCATCAGTTATCAAAATGGGAGCAGCTGAATCAGATATTTTCCTCATCAGATCTTTAAATCGAAGATATTCTGCTAAGGGCTGGCTGCCAACTGACTATTCCTCTCCTGGCCACTAAGCCTTAGTATTTATGGATAATGAGCTTAATACCATCAGTTTTATATTACAATGTGTTCATAATCTTCAATCGATTAAATAAAAACTTATTGTAGTGCCTGAGTTCATCCTACCAGATCATGAAGAGATTATTGTATTACTAGCTAGCCTCTATATAAACAATACAGGTGAAATGGCAATAAATTGTCGTCTTCCTCCACAACTTGCCAACAGAATAAGTGCAAGGCGTACATTAGTTTGGGATTCTGGAGGTGTTTGGACTGTAATAATAGTGTCATGATTCCATCTACTCACTAAACTTTGAGTATCCTTGGTCATCCTAATGGAAGATGAAAAGGATAAAAATGGCCTTATTCAAAAAACAAAAAAAATGCAACTTATAAAACTGATTTAGAGTGTGCTAAGACATTTTCCATCATATTGACACTGGAAACCACCTGATAAATCACCTCATACTAATTATTGATCCATGGTGGAAGATGAAGTCCTCAGTGAAGAAATCAATCAACTGATCTAAAAAGGGCTTTTCTGGTAGCTTCCAAGATCCTGTGGGTGTCGCCAGTCCTAATTGCAAAAAAGAAAGACGTCTAATAAAGTGGTAAATTGATTACTGAAGGCTCAACTATATAATTAAGAAGGATTCTTATTCCCTTCTGAGAATCAAGTATACTTGACTGACTGGGTGCAGTTAAAGAATTTCTTCGCTATGGATTTAATCTCCAGCTACTTGCAGATAAAGTTGCCCTGAAAAGAACAGGAAAAAACGCTAAAATAACGACTTAAGGGTTGTTTCAACCCACACAAATGCCACAGGGGCTATATAATGCCCTGTTATTTTGAACAGGCTTGTTAAGCATACAGGGATCTTAAACTTTTCTGCATCTTTCTATATTTGGACAACATAAACATCTATTTGAGGATGTTCAGCGAGCACAACACCAGTATAAAACGTTTTACTGGCTCACTGCCACTAACCTTGAATCAATCTTAGAAATGCAACTTCTTCCAGAAAAGTTATTTGTATTTTAGTCTTCATTATTGACAAGAAGGGGTTACAGCCCCATATGGTCAAAGTGGTGGCCATTGAAAAGATGAAGACGCCAACCAGCAAGCGGGACATCCAGGTCCAACTAGGGATGGCTGGCTGTTAATGGCGTTTCATAGATAACTTCAGCAAAATAGGGAAATGATATTTCACTATTTTTAGACACGACCAATATAGGTTATGACAAAGTGTCAGCTGACTCTTGACTGACTTTTCACTTGCCTCAATCTGGTGCAATACTCATTTATGCAAATTTTTAAAATACCACTAATAATAAAATGGATGCTTCCCTCACTTCCATAAGGGTTGTGCTGTCCCAGCTCAAAGACAAAGGGCTAGAGCATCCCATAGCCTACTACAGCAGGACAGTGAATGCATGCATGAGCGGTATTACCCCATGACTGAGATGAATGCTTAGCAGTAATCTACGCATTCAAGCGGCTTAGAGTTTACATTCACAAAGTGCACTTCAAAGTGGTAACCAACCACTCCTCCCTCATATGGCTACAGAACCTCAAGGAGCCATAAGGACAACTAGCCTGCTAGGCACTGTAGTTACAGGGATAGGACTTCGAGATTCAGCACCGCTCAGTGAAAATTACCATAACACTTATGTAAAGACTGGATCCCCACCATTGTGTTGATTGCTTAATACATATATCCTTTATGACAAGATGCTGAACTGAGAATATGATAACAAATCAGAGGAAGTACAGCTCACGCTAAACTTATGATTAACACCATTGTTGAGGATAATAAACTCTTCAAAATTAATAAAAGGTCATAAATACCTTATACCATGACCAACCAATAATATGTATTTGATACTAAGGCCCAAAAAGCCAAGAGCCATGGAGGGTTCAAGGATCATAAAACAACTGAAACAGCACTACAACTAGGACTCAATGCACCTCATCTCCACAAAGCCATCACCTTATGCATGAAGTGCCTATAGAAGCGCCGTACTATTAAAAGCATTCTGTATCAATTAATTAAGACAAAGTTGCCTTCCACATCATGTCATTCAACGTTATGGGACTGCTGACCACCAGTGTAGGGAATTAAATACATAAGGTGGCTATTGGCCACCTTACAAAATGGAATGAAGCCAAACTAATCAGAGACTTGGGGCCACAACAACCACCAAATTCACTATAGAAAATATCATCTATAAACATGGGTGACTCCATTTCTCATGATATATAATGGTACTAACTTAACCTGCCAGATGATCACTGTCAAGAGAGTGTCTGTAACTCTCTCGTTCCCAGCAAGGTGATGTGGGATGCAAACCCACACTGCTAGGGAACTAGCCGTTAAGAAAAAGGGTAAGAAGACACCTCGAACAGTGCCTGTGCCAGAGGTACCCCAGGCAAGGGTGTAGAACGCAACATATAAGACCAGGTAAGTTAGGAACATAACAGCTTGAGTGGACCCCAGAGAGGAGTCCATAATCAAGTGTAACTTGGCGTCAGGGAGCTTGGGTGCCTTGATCTGGAGGGGACCTGGGCGGCCCAAGGGAGCACCTGGGATTTTTGTAAATTGCGATAAAAGGTAGTGGCCCACATAGTTGGAGACCTCCCCAAAGAGGTCTGCCATCAAGTTAGCCCAAGGAACCATAAATAAACGTAAAATAACGGGTATTTTATTTAAAGAAGGTCGACCAACAAGTAATTTTGGTTGCAAAAACCATATTTATAGTGGGTCAGGGGAATTCAGGTTCTGCAGAAGTGCGCCCAAGCCTTGACACTCCAATAAACAGATGCTTCCATCCGTTTTTATAAAATACACCGAAAGTGCCTTCACTAAAGTAATCAATTAAAGCCATATTTTACCCAAACTTAAAATTTCAAAACTTGAATATAATTTGAACCCCTGTTCTCAATTAACCAAATTGAACCATCTTCATTTAAAACGTAAATCGTTTGTTTCAGTGCTTGGGCCAAGATAAGAGGTTGGGCGTTTTGCACTCCATTAGTATCAACCTTGGCATGCTTGGCTTGCACCCAGCGTTGATCTAAGGTGTGTTTCAGGTCAGGAAGAACCTAAAGTTTCACCTTCTGGGCCTCCTGTCACCCAGCCTTATCTCTAGCATCAGTTCCTACTATCATGTCATCCAACCATGATAATCACCAAGCTTAACAAACTGATGGGAACTTATGGTGTTCTCTCAATGCCCTATTACCCTGAAACTAATGGTGTAGCGGGGCGAGTCAACAGCACTCTAGTTGGCATCTTACAAAAATTGGCGTCAGGTAAACCATTCAGTTGGAATCTCTTCCTGCATTACACGATCTTATCCTATGACATTGCGTTTTATTCATCCATAAGAACATCTCCATCTCAACTCCTGTATGTAAGACAAACTGCAATGCCTCTGAACATATACTTCTGAATTTGTAGAGAAGGATGACCCCAGCCAATATTTAGAGAACCTCACACAAACGTTGATCCATCTGCAGATTGAGATCTACTAATGTACTGGCCCAGAAGATGAGATGTAGAAAGCGTGACAACCAGAATCGCCACAATTGCCCTTTCTCAGAATAGGGGAGCAGATGCTCTATTATAATAATTATGTGTTCAGAAGAATAAGGAAGCTCAAACACATCTGGAAGGGGCCATTTTAGATTGTAGAGAAAGCCTCAACCAATACTTGAATACTAAAGGAACCCATTAAAGGGACATCATAAATAGGTTACATGCTAAATTTTTAAAGCAATTCTAACAGCGCTAAAGCGCCAACCACTACCAACCAAAACTAACCTCTAACAGTAGGAAAATATATAATCCCCTATGTTCAGTCAAGTAAGGGAATTGTAGATATTTGGGTCAGATCTATCATATGATATCAACTCCAGTAACAGTACCCCAAATTCCCTATATACCTCACCACTACGCCAGAACACATTACCCTGCTGTCTGTGTCCCTTGACAGATTATTCCTCAATGATACGCCATCAGCCATTCTGTTGTTATTTTCTGGATCAAAATATAAGTATTATAGTCTTAATTAGCCATATGACTCCAATTTTATGAGGATTAATAAGTATTAATTCATCAACTGAATATTTGATGCCTCAAGCTAGTTCCATTTTCATCAATCAAACTTATCAAGAATTATACTGCTTAATCTGCTATAGATGTCCCTCTGACACATATCCACCATACCTCAAAGTGTACCCAACTAATAGCCTAAGGATCACCAACCTCAATGGTAGCGTCAAGGGCCTATTCGCGGGCAATGCGTGTGAAATTAAAAAAAGTTTGAATGCCGTGGATAAGGTGAGAAAACAAAAGAAGGTTTGGGTGCCGTAAAGAAGACCAACACACATATTACATCTATAAAATGCCACAGCGATATATTTAAGTTGCCGCTTATTGTAAAGAACATATGCAGAGATGCAAATTCTTAGAGACGCTTATACTCAAAACCTTCCATCTTCAGAGGAACTCAAGATTTAAATTGATGAATCTTTAATGCTGGAAGTACTAAACAAGCCTACAGTAGAGCTGAAGAATATAAAAACTATAAGCTTATTTTCACCATCCTACAAGTTTATTTTAAGGTATATTATATTCATACAGCTATACATAATTGAGCGCAAATCTACCTGTGACAATCTTATTTTGTTGTTCTTTCCAATCGCAAAAATTGGAAACATACCTTGATAAGTTCTAAGTGATAATGCTTAAGAGATATGGAGAGAATTACACAGAATGACAACCTGAAGGGTAGCAGCATGTTCTGCAAGGGCAGCTCAATGAGTTCTACATTAATGTAGTGACCATCCACCAATTCATGGATAATAGTAATAAATGAGTAAGTCTCTACAATTGCCACAAATAATAAGTAATTCTCTCAATAGTAGTCAACAGAATTATGCTTATAGTAAAGGCAAATTGTATGAAAGAGTTGAAAAAATAGATTTTTGCGCTCTATTTTTAGCCCATTATTCTTAAAATTAGCTATAAACACTGCTCACTGGGCTCTGTTTTAAGCACCATTAGTGCCAGAGGTTTTGGCAAGCCTCAGTAGCCCCTTAGTACGCTTATGCTTACTTTGGGCTGCAATTGCAGGTAAGACTCAATTAGGTTGTTAAAGAAAGTTTATAGGGGCAAACGTTTGCTGGTGTTCTTCAGTGGGTGCTGGTGCTGCCTGGCGCTGGGACAGTTGACTGAAAATTTCTAGGTTGGTTGACTCAATTTTATAGGCATCAATTTCAGCTAATTTTGGAGGTGGGTGCTGTTTCATCATCATCCCAACCCCTACTTTGAAAAAAAGATATGACTGTCAGGATTTTAACCAGATGAGTTCTTTCAATAGTATCTGAATTATGGGTTTTGGTTAGCCAGGTGTAATTGCTGGCTAATCGCCTAGTTTGATACTTAATGTTATATGTTTGATTGAGTTTAGTTTTGACGGAAGCTGTGTTTGCTGACAAAATGCCATCTAAAGATCGTTGTGGGAGTTTCCAGCAAAAAGCTGATGAATCCATTATGACTTGTCTGAAATGGTCTCATCATCTAATTTGAAGCACCAGCAACTCATGCCGAGGATGCTCAAATTCCTATTATTTATGAGTTTATACACAATAAACCAGCGACTTATGCTGAGGATGGATTGACCTAATATTAATTTGGTGATCAGTGAGCAGATCTAGAGGGAATTGCTATGAGTATGAATGAATAGAGTTTCCAATCTAATAGAGAGTTGTGGCATCAAGAGGCCAATGGGTTTTCCAGCAGATGATTGACCAAAGAGTACTTGGGCGCAGTAGCCCTGAAAGTAGTATAAATAGTCATTCATTGCCTCATAATAAACATCTCTTGTTTGCCATCTTTCCTGTTTGTATGAAGTAGCTTGGTGCAACTAGAGTGGGAAAGGTGGGATAGGAGATCCCCAATAGGTGCAGGTGATCATGCCTAGAGTGGCTGGCACTGCCAGCTCCCATGCCTCCTCTCTATGAGGAACCAGTGGGAACCTGGCCAGCTGGCTACCAGTGGGTGAGCTTCATAGCCACCAACCCTAGTGGGGTGCAGCGCGGGAGGTGCCATAGCTACCCAAGAAGGGGGATGGACTCGCCGGGGCATGCCCAGATGGGTTGGTGAAGGGTTGTGAGGGTGGGGCAGCGCGGGAGTGCCTGAGCCGCCCTGGAAGGGGGAGGACTTGCTGGGGCACACACCAAGAACGCCTGGGGCTAAAGGCAAAGTCATTAGTGGTTAGTTGGTAGGTTGGACGCAGGACTTATAGGGGTTGGTACGCCAATGAAGGCGAAATAGCAAAGGGCCACCAGTCTTTATACTGGTTGGCCTGGCACACTAGCAGAGCCAGGGTTGATTTCGTGACAATGACTATTAAATGTTAAAAAAAGGGCTAAACTTTTCTAATAACTAAGTGCATAAGTCAGTTTCAGCTTGTTATGATTAAGTCTGACTTGGAAAATGTCATTTATGGGGCTAAAGTGGGACAGCTGAGATTTGAACTGGTGGAAATCACCAAAACTGATCCATCAGTTTAATCATCAAGCTAATTAGGATGCCCCATTTTGGTGTTCTGTGAACCAGATTGGTCAGCATATCCAACATTATGGGCGAGGGTATGTTGGTTAGACAACTGGGCATGCCCTTAATGGGGGATCCAAAAATTAAACATTAACGATAATATAGGGGGCTGAAAAAACCAACTAAATAATGGAGGAGTGTGCCTGAAAGGGTTGAGCTGCATCTAACTGAGCTGACGTGATTAAAACTGTTGAGCGATGTTCTCCATGGTAGGAGGGGGCTCAGTGGGCTATTGGGATGTAGCGTGCACTGAGCTGGTGGGCTTTCAGGTTTCAATGGTAATCTGGTGAACTGAAACTTGGTGAAATGGCTACATATTCAGAGGTGACGACTTTTTCAGATGCCACCTGAAAGCAGGTGGCTCTGGTTGACACTGAGGCTAGAAAATGAGGTATAATGTGATTAAGGGTTTATGGCTCTTTTAGTTGAGTCTTCGAGTTCTTTTGTGGGAATTACCACCATATTGCTACTACTTATACTAATCTACTAGCAGAGCTAAATTTAAAAATGATTTGATTTTTATGAACGCGATGATTAACAGAAAAAGATATCTTCATAGTACTATTAGTAAAGTCAACTTTTGCACCAAACACAAAAGTTTATAATTGGCAAATTGTAGTGATCATTGGTTAGGCTTACAGCTGAAGACATAAGAACCATTTGTACATTATGTAAAGGCATAGCAAATTAGGCTCCTAAGGCACACGTTGTATCTGATCTAGACTTTTTTAGATGGCATTGTAGTTGGTATTAGTAGTAATTCGACTTCTTCATAAGCTTAATGGACATAATAATGATTGGGGACAGTAATAAGGATATAAATATTTAAAATTTATTTAACAAAACTCACCTTTGGCTATGCTCTTTCTAAACCAATACAAGTAATTATAATGTTAGTTGTTGACTTCTCAAATTCATTTAGGGCTTCTGACCTCTGTGTCACTAAGTTAGTGGTACTTATGTTCAACCTCATAGTATTTTTGAGGTGCTCATAACAAGTTATTCACCCTCTTCAATGGTGTCAATTATCCTCGTAGCCTGAGTGACATTTACAGAGTAAATGATAATTGGCCCATATTAATTTATTTCATGTAATAGGAGCTTTGTTAGTACTGCCACAGTGCTGGAGCCTCTAACAAGTGGTAAACTGAGTTAGCTATATTTCGACCCTTATAATTATCTTCTCTTTCCATATGCAAATTCACCTAACAAGCAGCTTTGAATGCTAGCCCATTTCAAGGGCTTTGTCCCACTAACATTTTAGTGGATATTATATGCTAAAAGTGTCCTGGCTTTTGGCACTTGTTGCAATTAGATTTCTATGCTGTAATTGTTCAACTGACATCTATTTTTCTTTTATGGCTTTTCACTTTTACGGTAATTGGCATAGACAGCCTTTCTAATCTTTGAGTTAGGTTGATGACAACCTTTATATTGGTAATTATGTCTCTTAGACGATGAGTAGAGCTTCCTTGATCGCATTTATGATATTGCAGCCTCAGTGCAAATGTCATGTGATCTTTAATGCTAGGAATATTTCCAATGAGCTTAGCAGATTCTTCTTTGCTTTAAGAAAACCCATAGATCTATCCTTAAACAACTGTTGCTTATGGAGATAATAAGCTGTATAGTTTTCTAACCAACACATTCATAATTATAGATCATAAAGATCATTTCATTTTTAAAATCTTATTACTGTAAAATTAAAGTAAGAATATCTTCATGACTTATTTTAATGTCTATCCTGGTTGTAAACTTGCACTGAGATTTTCTTGAGCTTCTCTATTAATACAAATGTACAAGTGGAGATTTTTATGACAGTCAATAGCGCCATCCATACTAACTTCATAATTCTCTAAGAAGCCTGTAGTTTTCCCTCAACAAGAGTAACATTATCTTTAAAAGTCAAAAACTTGATCTCTTTCAACCGAGTAATTGTATATAATGTGAGTGGGTATGTCAGTTAGTTGCCAAGGTTTGTGTCTCCATACAGCTTCGCTCTCTTGATGGACTTATTACTGAACGCTGAAAAGCTTGAAATTATAATTTCATTCTTTTACACTTTTTTATACTACCTAATATAGAGTTATTATGGTTCAAATTTTCCCTCATTATTGGTAAGTTTTGAATATTCATCCTTTTTTATTATCTAGAGTTAAACTTGCTCTTCAAGGTCCTTTAAGGTGGACTCATATTATGACAGATGAAGTTCTACTAATCATTATAGTAGTGGCAACATGAGTCACTAAGATGTATCTTTAATCATCTTAAGCTGTGATTGAAGCTCCTCTACTTCTGATTACATAGTCAGAAGTCTTACCTTGATGACGTTCCTCTCATCTCCAGAAATTTAAAGTATTCTTTAACATAGTAAGCTTTTAAGTTGTCAATATTACTCAATTCAGCTAGATTTACTACTCTTTGCACTCATTTTGTATGATGGTATCACTACTGTAATGAGAAATAGAGTCAGCTCCTTAGTACTTGCTTGCTTACTTTCTTATAGTTGATGTTACCAAAATTTCAAAATGGGGTTTTAAGCTACACAGATTAGACACTAAAATTTATTAGATGTTGTAAAAACTCGAAAAAAATTATAGACTTTTTAGCTTGCTCGCCATTCCAGCAAGTATCTTGTATTACAATTGAACAATCCACTAGAAAATTGTTTTATGCCAATGTTGCCACTTTAGCAAAAACTTTGTTTGTCAACTTTTCAAAAAAGCTCAGCAAACTTTTTAAACCTCTTGTGAAAAAAGCTGCTTTTTACAGGTTTAAGGTGGTTATAGATCAAAGGTGCTTTGCTTTATGATGACATGAAGCTAACTCAACTCAAAAAGTGGTTTGAAAATTAATTTGACAACAAGTAAGAAAAACTTAGCAACTCTTTGCCTAACAATACGAAAGTTAAAAAAAAACCAATGATATATAAGATTATCAGATAGATAATCTAACCAGCGTCTTATATTAGGTATAAAAAATGGATTTTATAGGTGAAAATGATAATCTAATGCCCACTTTCATTTATTGAAAAAATTTTATTACCACATTTTACTCCCTAAAAATAATATCTGTTTCTTAGCATACTTTTTATGAAAGCAAGTAATTTTTTTAGTTTACCTACCAGGCAAATCTAGTAGTATCTTAAAGATCATGAATTCAGAATGTATGCAATTTTCTCTAACAACTAAAGTTACTAAAATAACCAGAAATGGTTTCCAAAAAGTACTTAACTACTTCTAAGCATTGAGTTGTAGATTTTTACATAACCGAGGTAAGCTGACCAGGGGATGGAAATTACTGAATATATGTAAAACTAAGGGAATAACTGACAAATATAAAATTGGGCACCCCAAGGTACTCAAGTTACCCCTGTTGCCAGCGGGACTGCCAGGTATGGGGGGTTGGTGCGCTACTCTGAAGGGGTTTCTCAAGCTATGGAGCCGGTGTGAAGGAAAGGGTCTGTGTGGAGGAACCAGAGTGGGAGCCATGATTCTATGAGCGCTTTTTGCCTTGGTCTCATATATCCATAGAGCCAGGCTTGGAAGTGCTCCAGTAAGTGGACATGGAATCTGTTAATAATCCCATGAATGGTTGGGACTGTGCCCTTGAACGCATCTAATGCAATTGTGTGAATTGTCCACATTGCAATAATGTATTATTAGGGAATGGAGGGTAGATGGAATTGGTGACTCGATCTGGAGCGCGAAGATGCTCTTTTATATCAAAAATTCCTGTTCATTTTGGATCTTAAGCAGGCGTGCGACTTCCTGCCATATAGCTTTGGTTGGGGGGCATGTTTCTAGGCGGTGATGTAGGGATCCCTCCCCTCCACATACTGCACATGTTTTGTGGAGGGAGTTGGAGCGGTCCGCCATCCTATAGGTCCTTCTCAGACAGCGCCAAGCGTTTGCTCTTATCCTCAGCTGTAGGAGTGGGTGGTGAGTCATTTTCCACATTGCCTTCTGTGTGGTTAAATCATAGGGAATGTCCAACATATCTAGGTATTCTATCCTAGCTATGTTTGGGGTTGTTGCGAGCATATATCTCTGGGGGTGGTTTTTGGGTTTCTTAATTTGAATTGGGAGCTGGGTCATCCCCTTCCCTGTATAGTACCCATGTTCTTTATGGTCCATCCCATACGGCGGATAGATCAGAGGATATGTTTGAAATGAGGGGAGGTTCCATGCGGTCCTGTTGCAGTAGGGTGCTTGGCAAGGTATGAAAGTAGTCTGGGTGGACTATGTGGGTCAGTTAATTTGAGCGCCTGTGCAAGGTTAGTCCTTGCAGCTCTGGACCAATGTTGTTGCGGGAGGTCTGGAGCAAGGACTTCCTTTATCCATGTACCTAGGATGTGATTGGCGTGGCTCTCAAAATCTATCAGTTCCATGCCTCCGCTTGAGAATGGGCCAAATAGTGTTTCCATCCGTATAGGAGGATGAGAGCTGGGCCACAGCCAGCCCTGGATAAGCGCGCGGATTGAAGTTATAAAGGTAGGTGAGAAGGCGAGCGTGGGCCTGGTACCATAGTATTGGGAGGATGAGTGAGTTAGCAACTGTAACTCGTCCTGTTAATCCTGGGGTTCTTCCCTAAAGGGAGGAGACGCGTTTGGATACCCGTTGTAATAGGTTACTTTCCATTGTCTCATTAGCATATCCCCCTGATTCTAGCCAGATTCCAAGGTGTTGGATAGGAGTGGTGGTGGGAGGTGTTGCAAAGGGTAATATAATTGGGTTTTTTCTTCGCGTGTTGGTGTGAGGTTCTGATGTTGTGGCCCAATTGTTTGTGTATTTGCCTAAGAGGATGATTTCTGTCTTCCTTTTGTTGAGCGATGCATTGCTCACCTTGGAGTATTCCCCTAGAGTGTGTTCCAGATGTCGGGCATCTTCATTGTTTGCTATACCTGCTACGCAGCCATCTGCAAAGGCCAGTATATTGACTGTTGGTTGTCCTTGTGCGGTTATCCCCATGAGACGTGAGTCAGTTACTCGGAGGAGTGGGTCAAAGCTGAAATTGTATAGCAGTGGGATGAGGGGATCCCCTTGTTTGAGCCCTCTGTGTGGTTTGATATTGTTTGTTAGGTATCCTAAGCCGCATACAGCCATGGTTGCAGACTCTGTTAGGAGCATCACCCACTTTACGAATCTTGTTGGGAGTTTGAAGGCATGTAGACATTCTTTTAGGTATGGCCAGCTAACACGGTCATATGCCTTTTCCTGATCCAAGAAGACCAGGGCACCAGTTGCTTTAGATTGGCAAATGTTTGCAACAGGGTGAATGTTGTTCCAGATTGAACGCCCTGGTATAAACCCAAACTGGTTGGGTGATAGGACGTCAGATGCAATTGCGCTTAATCTAGCTGCTAAAATTTTTGTTTGAATTTTTGTGTCAGTGTTGGAGAATGCAATTGGGCGCCAGTTGGCCAGGTCCAACTTGTCATACTTTCTATACAAGGTTATACCGTAGGATTCATGGCCTCCTGGTAATAGGCGTGTTTCCAACAAGCTCTGGTTCATAGACGCCAATAGGAGGAGGGCAATTTGTTGAATTTAATTTTTGTAAAATGTGTAGGGTATCCCATCAGGCCCTGGGCATTTCCTACGTGGTGCACCGCGAATTGTTCCCAAAGCTCCTCCCGTGTAATTAGGGATAGTATGTTGTAATTCAGTGGTGTACTTTGTATCTCAGCAGTTTGTATAAATTCTTTGATTTTTTGTGAATCTGTTGGCGTTTCATGATATAATTTGGTGTAATAGCGGTGTACTTCCGCCTTGACCTCCTCAGGGTCAGTTGCCACAGTGCCGTTGGTCTTGTGGACCTGTGTGCACATGGGCTGGTTTCTGTGGGAGTGGAATTGGCGAGAAAAGTATGTCAAACAGGTTTTGCCTTCCTTTATGAACTTACCTTTGTTCAATACTTTGATTCTGTGTTGGTGTTTGAAGATGAGATTGTTAAGTTGGGCAGAAATTTCTGCCCATTTGTGTCCCCAGTTGGGGCTATAGCCAGATCTCAGAGTATTTATGTCCAGGTGGTCTAGTTCTGCCAAGGTACACTTGATTGTGGCTGTGTCCGCGGTGTACTTGCGTGATGCAATATGTCAGGTTTTGTTGATTAAATCCTTTTTGAAATTTTCTCATGTTCCAATGGGATCCAAAGTGAATGGGGCTGTGAATTCTGGGTTTGTAGCCTTGTTTTCAACCCATTCAGATATCTCAGGCAATTACATATTTTCTGGGTGAAGCTTTCTCCAAGGCGACACCTGTGTGTGGGATTGGGTTGGCACTAACTGTACCGTAGCCAATTGGTGGTCAGAAAAATGATCTTTTTTGTTGTAAATTTGGTATATCTTGATTGGTGGGATTGTGGGATGAGGATTTGGTCAATGCGACTCATTGTTATGAGCGCTCCCTCGCGTATGTTGGGCCACGTCATGTGGGGAAGGAGTGGTGAACTGGGGGAAGAGCATCCTGTAAGCCAAGAGATGCCTTCATTGTGTGGAATTCAATGTGTTTAAGTGGGTATCCCCTGGGATTAGGCCATCGATCTGTATTGGGGTTATCCCAGCAGTTAAAATCGCCTAACATAATGGTATCTGGTGGGAGGGTGAGAGTAGGAATGTTTTTAAAAAATTGTTTTTCTTAGTTGCAGTGCACGGTGCATAGATACACGCTATCAAAATTATTTCCTCTTGGTATGTGATTGTTGCTACCAGGACTCAACCATGTAAGTGTGATGACAAATTTGTAATTTTAAATTTTTTGTTGTTTTGGACAATCACCCCACAGTGAGATGTCCATACTGATTGTGATGGTGCGACCCTGGTTGACCAGGATCCTTCTTCCCCTTGTAGAAAGTGGGTTTCTTGGATGGCCAAGATGTCTACAAGAGGTTTTTGCAGGAATTCCAGCTTTTTGGCTTGGGATGTATGAGCCCTGGCTCCCGCAATGTTTAGCATCCCTATTGATACTAAGGTGCCCATGGCGCCTCAGGAGCGGTGGGAGGGCCCTCTGGCCTTATCCCACCGCAGCTCATTTTGTCCATAATCCACATCTGTAATCCAACTCTTTCACTGCCATTGTTGGTTCCCTTGATCTGACCCAATGATTTAAAGGAATTGCAGTTTTTTGCATTTGCATCAACTTTTCTCGCACAGGTCTCATGTTGATTTGATGCAGATTGTTGATTGGATTTTATATCTTTGAGGTTTGACTTTGGTGAATTGTGAACCACATTTTCGCCCAATTTGTGGTTTCATTGTATCTCAGTATGTGCATGACTGATGTTGCTTTGTGACTCAGTTAGGTTACTATGAAAATTTTCGACCTGGGCATATTGTTCTGATTGGTTGGTTTGGTGAATATTTGAAATATCATCCCAAATTTGTCCAGGGTTAATGGCAGACTCTGCATGTGCCGCCGCTTCAGTCACTGCTCGCTTGCAGGCTTTTTATGCCGCTTTACATTGTTTGCTTGTAACTGGGTCCATGATGGAGTATAGTCCATCTTCACCCCAGCGGAATGGGTGGTGACCATCAGTCATTTTGGCGAAGTTTTCATTATCTTCATCCATTGCTTCCTCACAACAATTATTTTTATTAAGCCCTCTTTCACAGGGCATGCATGTTCCTTGTGGCCCAGTGAGCCACAGTGGTTGCAAATGGGCGGTGCGCGTTCCGTTGTAACTCAGAATGTGGATGACTGGCCCCCATCTGCAAAGTGAAATTCTGCTGTGCGGGGAATTCTGGATAAGTCCTCTTCCACTTCTGGGAAAGGGTTGATTACAGTGATAGCTTTGCCCGTGCACAGGTTGGGCATCAAGTGAAATCACTGTAGTTCAAGTTGCTGAATTTCTTTATAGGCCATGAGACCTTTGCAGAGCTCCTCCTCGATTACCTTATGAGGAAGGTTGGTGAGGAGCAAGTCAAAAGAGATATACAAAGTGTTTGCTTTGTTCCATCTGGTTCACATGGTGCGCACAATTTTTTGCCCTCGGGGAGGGCAATTTCCACACAGATTTTTGCTGCGGCATTGGCTTCATTGGCTGTTTTGAAACCAGTATCTATCCAGCCATGGCTCATGTTGTAGGTGGCTATGTACACTGCGTGAGGGAAAAGTGAGGGCTGTGCCTCACATGTTTTCTCCCACAGGGTCGGTGACTCATCCCCAAGGAAGAGTCTGATCCCATGATTTACCTTTGACAAGGGTTGGTTGAACTGAATGTACATATATTGCGCATGCTTTACAGAAAATACCATAAACCCAGACGGTGTCTGAGTTTGCGATTTTTTTACAGATTGGGTTCCTGGTCCCCCTCCAGGGCGTTTCTTGCCCTTAGTTGCACTGTTAAGCGCACTGCTCACTGTGACGCTCGCCCATGTTGTATTATTTTTATTGATAAAGTCACCCATCTTTCCTGTGTGTGATTATCCAAATTTGCTGTTTGAATCAAATTGTAGTAACTAAAGTGATTGTTATAAGAAAGAAAAACCTCTGAGTTGTAGATTTTTAATATTTTAGTTATGTCATTACTTTCTTAGTTAATAGCAAAAGTGAGGCAGATGTGGCCACAATAATTGATCAAGCAAAGTCATTAGAAATAGGCCTAGTTCTTTTGGAAGTCTAAAGTCATCAAGATAGCTATAAATTAGCGCCAACTTTCCAATTAACTATGTAACTATTTTCATAACAGAAATGAAATCATAATCTGTTAAAATCATATAATCTTTTTTCAAAAATACCCAATGATGTAACCTAGAAAATGTTATTTCCTGTTAATCCCAAGATTGTTTCTAAAGAGTCTACTATATAAATATTTAAACTGTTTTTTATATATTCACTTTACCAAATTAGGGAACTCAAGAGCAACTAGATTTATTGAAATAGACAAAGCATTAAAAAACAGCACTTTTATAGCATTGGTAAACTAGAGAATGCTCTTTAACTAAATGAAAAATTATATATCTATCAATTTTAGACTTTATAAACTCCAGGTCAACCAATTCTTTAATTCAGCCTTTTTTGCGTAGTTCAATTAGTTAAAGTCCCAATATGTGCTTCATCTTATAGGTGAGCTCTCAAGACCAGATAGCTTTTTTACTTAAGCTTTTTAACTTCCCGTACATGAATAAAGCCTTTAGTATTCAATAATGGTTTCTCCCTCTTTAAATATGTTATATTATAGTTTTGATGTCGACGCTATATTACTGCATCTAGAATTAAAGTCTCATGTGTCTTTCTGGATATTCTTATATATTTATGCAAAGACTTACCTTTATATTATTTTTGGTCAGATACCTACTATAGCCTTGTAGTAAAAGTATATTTGTTATTGATCAATTACACTGTTTCTAGTTTCTAGGGTTCCTAAAAAACCTTGTAAAAATTGTGGTTATCTAGCTTTTACAATTGGGTTATGGCTGGTATTGTGAAATAGTCCCTATTGCTCATATGATGCAGATTAAAGTGGTGTGCGCCCAATTGCATGATAATCCTTTTACAGGATGCGTCATCAGGCCATGTGGAGGTTTCATTCTTCACAAACGCAGGCCATTTACTCATGAAATAATATTATTCAACCATTGGGACCATCTAGTACTAAAAAAGTATTCAACCATGTAAAATCTTATATATAATTCAACAGTAATTTACCTTAAGAACACTGGGACTATTTTCAACCTCTAATTGACAGCTATATTAACTTTAACCTAATAAGCTTGTCGTTACTAGAACTAAAGATAACAATAAAATTTTAAATTTATAAGATACCAAAAATTCTTTTTACCTTTAAACATAAAACTTGTTTAAATAGTAAAGGAGATAGTTTTTTGGGGTTTTTTAGACTTGAGAATTAAAATTAATAATTTCAAATAAGTTTTTAATAGACAATTCTGCATATTGTCTTGTTTTAGTGTAGGCGCACTCTAAAATCTAATTCTACTAAATTTTTTTGAGTTACGTCTCATATTATACTATAGAGATCATGGTCTATATACTAATCTCTTTAATTTTCAGGTGTTTCATGTAGTCCTTGTGACTCTTGTGGCTATTCTCATACAGTTGTTTGAATCTCAGAAAAATGGTTAATCACCCAATTTTGTAATATTCAAATTAGATGTTAATGCTTAAATGGTAAAACTCATCTAGATTGGTTTATTAGTAATTTGATCATTACTGGCGGCATTAGATGGGGTTTGGCCTTTGTTATTGGCTATCAGTTTATTTTAATGACACAAAAGTACTAAATAAGCTTGTTTTTCATTGTTGCTTCTGGTCATTAGGTTCCTTTTATTAGGTACAAATGGGACTTTACCATATGTAAAACAAATCTTAGTTGCAGGTGACTATATAAAGGCTTTAGATTGTGATCCTTGATAGCTAACTGTTTTCCATTATTCATCATTTTATTTAGATCTTTATTTAATGTAAAAGTACCTTCCAAGGGCGAGAACTTGACCTTTAAGTTTTAGTTTTCTGCACGCTGCTACCTCCTTTATTTCTTAATGAGGTTAAGTAATTACTAGCTGGCATATTTGAGCCTACATCCATGACATCTGGCATTAATAATAAACTAGTGTTGGAAAGAGTGATAGAACAATAAACTAACAACCTATTATATAATTTTAATACTAGCCAAATTACAACATGGAAGCGCAATTTTCTGCTATGATAATCCAAAACTAGATGATTCGCCCAATCAATATATATTTTTATTTTATCAGAACTGACTAGTAATAATCTAGATAATAGCTTAATTGCCGCTGAACCAGAAAATTTTATAACCTTTAAAACAATATAAGCTAGATACTTTGTTGTTCCACCAATTTAGTGAAAAATTGGTCCAATTTGAAATTTTGCTCTCAATAAAGTGTCCATTATATCATCACTTATATATAAAATACATATGAATTTACTGGTTGAGATTGATATATGATGATCTCAATTAAAGTGTTCACTATGATTTGGTTAAATCTATTAGTATATGGTTTGCCTGATTAGGGTTTAAAATATTGATATAATTCTGACTTTCTGACTTCAACTTAAGATAAGATATATAGACAGTTGACCAAGTTTCAAATATTAGCACAGATTTATGGATAAGAAATTGAGTTAATCTATGCACTTAGCGCCAGTTAAGCGATTGACTAGGTAGTTTAAGTCCAACTTAAGGGAATACCTACGCTGGCATGCCAAAGTTTTACTGACATAAATTCTAGGCATCCCACAGGAGAGATGTAATTGTCTAAGAAGTGCTAGCCGCGAATCCAGGGGTTTTAAGATTTCAAAAAATAGATGACAATTAAAATATTGAGTTAGGCAGTGCGACTCTACAATATTTAAAAGCTAAATCTTATTTTGGATGTATTCTACTTGCCTTCATTTGTGTACTGAAGGATAGCAATAATAATATTGCTATACCTTTGTATTAATGGAAAGAGAACCTTGAGCAACCATATGACAGAAATTTTACAAGCCGTTTACTTTCAAAGCCAAAAATTATTTTAGAAATTTAGAGCCAAAGACATATAAGACAGACAATTAGTTTTAAAAGTTTTGATAAAAGAAGCCTAATTTTGAATAAGGGTATTATATATGAATTACATGTTTGAGAACTACTAAAGTTATAAAAGAAAATATAAATAGTTGCAATTAGAAACAATTGGGAGGCAATATTCTATAACTTGCTAGTAAGTCGAAATTGGGTGGGTCAATAAGATATAGACATTGTAAAAGTGCTATTTTAGCAATGCATTATTTGTTTGCTAATATAAATTTTACAGATTATCTAGGGGTATATATTATAAGTGCTATACTGTCCTAATAACATTTTTATTTAGCAGATTAATTGGGAATCATGATGGATGGCTGATTAATTTTTATTCAATATTGATAACAGACATATCTGTGGTACTTGGTCAGAAGCATCTGAACTTTAATCTGATGTGTGGTCCAGGTTCATATGTTACCTTTAGAATGACGCGTTGTATAGCTAAAGTGTTATCCTTTTGATTTCAGCTATTAAAAGTGGAACTTTCAATTTTCTCACATGGAATAAAAGTACTGTCATTAGAATCTGTGTGGCTGGACTAAGATAATTAAAATATATAAAAGTTATATGCTTTATATTTTTTCATGGAAATATCTATATCTTTTAAGGGATTAATTTTAACTGCCCTAGTGTGTTTTATTCTGGAGAATCTGGTGAGATGATTGGCGCTCCGTTATTCTTAAAAGCAGATTTTGGGATATCTAACATCATTCAACTCAAATATGTTGAGTGCAAAGTATCAGAACTTGTTAAATCTAGGAACTAGAGGTTGCGTCTGGTCTTAAATGAGAATGTAGTTTGATCTATTGGCACAATTATGTTAATAAATTTGTCTATGTCCTTTATGCTGTCCTAGTATTAAGTGAAAGTATGTTTCAAAACTTAACTGGATATGTAATTTGCGTGATGTACTCAAATCTGAGCTAACAATTGTTGGGTCCAATGGTGAATAGATGTTCATATGTCCCAAAAGTTTTTTGATCTACTATTATAGAGTTTGTAATCTTCATACCAATTATGTGCTTCACTGAGAAACTGGAAAGGCTAGGATTAAAAGAGTGGTAAATTCTTGTTTGCTAGGTGATTCCTTTCTACACTTTTTCATTATCTTTAGCGGAATTGAATAGTCATTAGGTGGTTTTCTGGCCTTCAATGATATATTTCAAAATCTTCTGAAAGGGCTTTTGAGTCATCAGAATTTTTGGTTGAATCATCAATGTGAACTATATGTTTTTGTGATAGTGATCTATTTTATCTATGATCAAGTTTGCACGTTAGAAGTGATGCTTCATCAGGAACTATAGGCAGGTCAGCATTATAAGTACTTGTCTCTAAGCTGGCAGCTTGTCCTTGTCTAGATACTAGTAAAAATATCCTTGTGATAACAACGTTGGGAAATAAATATATGAGTAGTTTTATTTCAAAGTATTTGAAACCTTTTTTTAAAGATCTTCTCATACATACTTAGGTGTTTTTTCATGATTACTTAAAGATGAGATTTTTGTAGTCTATGAACATCTCTAATTGTGAGTCACTCTTAAGCTTATAAATAAAGATTGTAGCTAAATAATATGATTAATCATCATAGGGTTGATTGGTAATTATTCTTCAGTATAGATGTAGTTGGAAAAGGTAGCAATGTATTGATTACAGCGTATGCTGAGGTGTAGAATTGCTTACTTCCTCTTCTTCATAATTTTTGAGTGTCTATATTATTCACTCTAATTTAAAGAGTGTTAACTTGTACAAATCTAGGCAAAGTAGAACAGTGAAGTTGTTAAAAATTGATGTCTTTAGTTTTTATTTAAGTTGATTTAAGACGCATGTGAGATTTTAACTTGGTTTTTTAAGAAGTCTAATAGCCCTTCTAAGTCTTCCAGAGTGAGCTTTGGGGTAGACTTAGGCTTTTATTCGTCTTTTTACAAAATTATGTTTGGTCTCAAAAGCATAATTAAGAATTTCGTCTGTTATTGTCTAATTTAGAGAAGTAACTAGACAATTAATAGTCTCATATTGTCAGCTTACATGTTAGTGATGCCAGTGATATCCATAATGCTTACTGGTGAAGTAATGGAAGTGGAGAATGATACTATTGTCTTAAATTCCTCTTTGACTCAGTATATTTCCACAATAATTCTCAATGGAGGGCTTTAACTTTAGTGTGCAACGTGGCTTCATGTTTCCAATGTAAAACAATGCTTACCTAATTTAGCTTCAACTTTTTAAGCAGTTTTCTTATGTTTGATTTATGAGACGTCAGTCTTTGGTGGCGTTGATCTCTTTTTGTAGAAATTTCAAGTCTCACTTGACTTAAAGCTTCTATGACTTAATCCTATAATAAAAAGCGCGTGGTATATACTGAATGAAAAACTTATGTACATATGTTTGAGGTTAGTGGACTAGTTGTATATCTAAAGAAGTGTTGTTTTTCATAGAGGATCATCATGATGGAATCTACAGCTGAAAAACAGTCTTTATTGGTTATAGACCATGGGCGTTGGGAACCATGAGAGAGTATTTTAATGATAACTAGACGATTAGTAATTCTTATGTGAATTAGGTGTCTCCTAGATCACTAAAAGACCATAAGATCTGATAGAGCTATGAGGTTCTGAAAGCTTGTGCTATTCTTATATGCTTTGTTTGTTGCCCATTGGGATATTCTGGTTTTAGCAATGTCACCATTCTGTAATAAAGCACTTGTTTTATGATGTTTCATAGTGCTTGGTAGCCCTGTAAAAAGCACTAGTTGTCATAGCCTTCTTGATAGCTGCCCGCTGGATCTTTATCCTTAGAAACCCAGAAATATTGATGTTAGAAGTATGCTTAGTACGTCACTAATAACTTATGATCTGTGACAAAGACGCCACTAATTAGCAAGTATAATTGAGAGGTGTGGTATTAAGAAAGCTCTTTAATCAGTGGAATAAGAGTAGTTTTTTATATACATTAGATAAAGGTATAAAACTGATTTACTAGATATAAGTTAGACTACTATGAATGTAGAATTCGAGGATGCAATATTCCCTTATTTAATTTAATATTAAGTAGGGGTAATTGTCAGTATTTGTACTAAAGAATGGTTTAAAGTTATCTCAAGATTGGACTAATAACACATTTGATCTTCCCATCATTAGGTCAAGCCTTCCAGAATTGAATGGGTCGTTGTAAAATGGGCTTTTGCCATTAATTTAAAAGAATTAATAGAGGAGATTCAAGAATTGTCATAATATGAGACTCCATCCTGACACCAGTGGTTGCATATGAACGCGCTCACACATTAGGAGGCTAACAATCCCTGAGCTGATCAAATTGAAAGACTGAAGCTTGACCTTTTTACTTGATGAGAAGTGAAGATTCTGAATGAAGAGGACTTGAACCCCTATCTGCCACAAAACACCTAGTCACCCTATAAATACCAAAAGCTTTACCAATAAAGATTATTGTATATTTCCCCTACTGAATTTAAATCTATTTCTATTTTTTGAAAAGATATTATAATTGGTATTTTAACCCAGGATTGTTCATTATACCAGACCCTGAAAAAGCAAAGATGCTGATTGATGTATCCCCCTTTAGGTTGGGACCACCTAGTGCTAAAAAAAGAAGCAAAATTGCTATGCCATCGCCTCTTTCCAACCATTTTCTAAAGCACCAATCATACCAAAGACCATTCTTAACTTCCATTCATATTGCTCCTAGTACGCCAATTTTTGATATTGAAGTTACCAAATAAAAAACAAAAGCAATAAATTGGGTTAAACAAGGCGTTTATTTTTGTAATGCAATATTTGGTTGCTAATATACTAATATATTGTGTTTAAATACAGATTGCAAGTACATACTGTCCTATCCACACGTTTATTTTATTATATTATATGACATAAGAGATGATTAACTATTTGAGTTTTGATCTAAATTGGTATTATACCATGTGGGACAACACTAGGTCTTAAGCACTTAGATCTTGATCTTTTGTATGGTCTTGTGTCACATGTGTTACCTTATAAAGATATGTTGTGTAATTAAAATATTGTCATTTTGATTGCAGCCAGAGAAACCAGTTCTATCAAAAAATTTCACTTGTCATTAAAGTATTTTCACTTACCTTTGAGAGTTTGACATAATTACTAAAATATATATAAAACTTATAATTTATATGTAAATTTGAGGTGATTTTATATAGCTTTCAGGTTTTTATTGCCCTAGGGTAGTGCAAATAGTTAATCTTCTGATAAAGTAGGGGCATTAATATTCTAGTTGTGATAGAATATTGAAATATGTAACAGTATAAAATATGGTAAATATTTGTGTTTCTATAAACAATAAGATAATGTATATTTAAAAAAAGTAGTACTTTTCCACTAAACCTTTACCTGTAAGTTATTAAATTATATAGTATTATCATTTGATGATGAACTTTATAATAACAGTTTGATTCTTTATAGATTATAAAAAAGGTAATCAGTATAGATTAATTTTAATTTCTGTGACCTATAAAAACTGTTGCACTGGCGCACTAAGTCTTTCTGACTAAGAAACTTGAACAGAAGATAGTGAGATATATGGTTTAACTTATTATGGAGAATACTAATATGGAGTTGGCCAGTGCCTTTTTAGATAATCAAATTTTCATTTCATATTGCATCTTTTTAAATGTTAAGTTTAAACTATATGATAAGGTGTCATACTTAATTTTGGATTCACATGCTAATCTTTAAGTAGAAAAGATACTTCAATTTAAGAATTGGCCTTAAACTGGTACAAATAATGGCAGAAGTATACAAAAGGTCACTTTCTAAGTGTTTAGGTAAAAATTCATCATTTTGGATGGAATGAGTCATGTTTTTTAAAAGTTAATATGTGATTTCTATAAAAGTAGGGGTCAAATCTCATACAAGATTACAATCAATTTAATAACTTTAATTAGTATAATATTATATTTATTTAGGGAAGGTTGACCAGGGGACAAGCACTTCTGATATAGTGAGGAAACTAATTAAATCCGACAATTAAAGACACCTCAGAGGGTTCAAGGTCCCTCTTGTTGTCTCCAGGATCACCAAGATTAGGATGTTAGGGAAGGGGAGTTATGCTGGCTTATTCTTGGATGCAGCATGTGTGAAGGAAAGGATCAACCTTTAGGAACCATATGGGGAACCATGTGTTGATTGTCCTTCTGTTACGGGGTGTCATATGTCCAAACAGCCATGCTTGGAAATGTTCCAATATATGGCTGTGGAAGCGATGAATGGCTTCTTGGATTGTTGGCGTTGCTCCTGTGAATGATTCCAGTACCATTGTATGTATCATCCATAGTGTTATTGCTACTATTAACGCCCTGAGGTATGGTGGATAGGAGAGTCCATTTTTATAGCAAACATGTTCCTTGCTAGGCTGAATGGATGTCCATTTTCTTGGTGGAATAGGCGCATGGCCTCTTTCCATACAGCCACTGATGTTGGGCATTGTTATAAACGGTGGGCTAGGCTTCCATACTGACCACATATTATACATGAGGTGTGAGTGGCCTTTTGACCGTTCATCTGTTTGGTATACTCTCCTCATGCACCTCCATACATGTTCTCTTATCCTGGGTTGGAGTAGAGGGTGATGTGTTTATCTCCATACTCTTCTTTGGGTCTCCAGGTTGTAGGGTATGTCCATATGGTCCAGCTAATCTATCCTGACTATAGTAGTTGGGCTTTTGCTTATTATATTGTCTGTGACTATTTGATTATCTTCTCCTGTCTGTGAGTTAGCCTTGGGCGTCCTTGGTGACTGGTTTGGCCGTTTATGTGGATCTGCCATGTTGCTCCTCTCATGGTTAGGAGTATTCGTTTGAAATGTGCAGGAGTGCCGTGTGGTCCTGCAGCTTTGGGATGGGATGCCAGATATTTGATTAATGTGTTTGGGTGATCTGGGTTTTGTAATTGGAGTGCACGTGTGAAGTTATATCTTGATGTTCTGGCCCAGTGTGTATCTGGAAGGTCTGGGCTAGTCACCTGAGCTATCTGGGATCCCAGTATATGGGTTTCTTGCTCTACATAATTATTAAGCCCCATACCTCCATTCCTTCTAGAGCCAAGTAGGGTTTTGAGGCATACAGGGGTTGTGGTTGAACCATAGCCATCCTTGTAATAGGGCGTGGATTGTGTTAAAGAAGGATGGTGAGAAAGAGATTGCATGGGCCGTGAACCATATGATTGATAGAATCATAGAGTTGGCTACCGTGACCCTTCCTGTTAGACCTGTTTGGTGTCCATGTAAGGAGGCAATGCGTTTTGTTATTTTGTCTAATAATTGATTTTCCATCATGGAGTTGGCGTAAACTCCTGCTTCCAACCATACTCCCAAGTGACTAACAGGGCCAGCTGTTGGCTTGGTGATGAATGGAATTTTCAGTAAGGTCGTTGCTAATTTTCGCCTCCTATGTCTGGTTAGGAGTCTTGATGTTGTATTAGCTTGTTGGCCCTAGGTAGATGACATCCATTGGGTCTGATATTTCCACAGTAGTATAATTTCCGTTTTCTCAGTGTTAAGTGATACGTTACTTATGGATGAATAGTCTTGTATTATCTTCTCAATTTTGCAAGCGTCTTGATTGTTGGATATGCCCACTACACAATTATCATCAAAGGCCATCATTTTGAATGGTGGTTGGCCTTTGACGTTGATTCCCTTGAGAAGTGTGTTTGTATTTCGGATTAGGGGGTCTAAGCTAAAATTGTAGAGTAGAGGGCTTAAGGAGTCTTCTTGTTTGAGTCCTCTCTGTGGGATGACTGGGTTGGTTAAAAAACCTGTTCCCCGCACAGCCATGGTAACAGACTATGTGAACATCATCAACCAGTTTATGAATCTATTAGGAAGTTTAATTTTTGAAGGCAGGTCCTAAGATAGGTTCAGTTCACCCTGTCATATACCTTCTTGTTGGTCCAATAATACAAGCGCTCCAGAGGTTTTGGATTGGCAGACATTTGTAACTGCGTGGATGTTATCCCATATGGATCTTCTTGAAACAAATCTATATTGTGATGGGGATATCGCATCAGTTGCAATTTCTCCTAGTCGTTTAGCCATAATTTTTGTGAAAATTTTTGTATCTGTGTTGGTTAGGGAAATTGGGCGCCAGTTGGATAGGTCTAATCTGTCTCCTTTTTTGAATAAAGTGACCGTGTATGCTTCTTTGCCTCCAGGTAGGAGGCATGTTTTCATAATACACTTGTTCATTGAAGCTAGAAGAATGTTAGAGATGTTAGTAAAATAATTTATATTAAATCCATAGGGAATCCCATCAGGTTCAGGGCATTTTCCTCTTGGTGCACTGCGTACTACTTCCCATAATTCCTCACGTGATATCAGGTTGATTAAATTGTTGTTTTGGACTGCATGTCGATATGTGCACTTCTAAGGAATTTTTTATTTTTTCTGGTTTGACCAGCTCAGATTTATACAAATTCATATAAAACTGGTGCACTTCATTCACGACTTCTTTAGGTGTTTCTTCTATGGATTTGTCCAGTTGAAAGACCTGTGTACAAACTATCATATTTTTCTGGGTATGGAATCATTGGAAAAAGTAGCTCAAGCAAGTTTCTCCATCTCTTATGTTTTTGCTTCTGTATTGGACTCCAACTTGGTGTTGGTGTTCACGGATCAGGGTGTTTATGTGAGCAGAAACCTCCGCCCATTTGCAACCCCATCCAGGGCTGCATCCTGTTCTTGATACGTTGTTTTATAGATGTTCAATTTCAGCCAAGGTGTGTTTGATAATGGCTGAAACTGCCCTGTGTCTTCTAGATGAGGTATGTAAATTTTGTTGGGTTGTTGATTTTTTGAAATTTTCCCAGGAGGTTATTGGGTCTGAGCAAAAGGGTGTATGAAAATCCTAGGTTGAGGATATTTCCTTCATCCAGGATTAAAATTCTGAGTTGGCTAAACTTTCTGGGCATATTCTGCACCATCTGGGTGCTTGGGTACTTGGTTCCGCCAGTTTTTAAGACACTGAAACAAGCTGATGGTCAGAGAATTCAATTTTTGTAGTTTTAAATTTTTGAATTTGGTGATGGAAAATTATTGATGCAAGTATTAGGTCTATCCTTGACATAGAGACAAGTGTACCATTGTGTACATGTGGGCGTGTCATGTTTTGTAGCAGGGGTTGCCTTTTTGGTAGTGGATCATATAGTCCCAGGGTGGCCTTTAGTACTTGGAGTTCCACTTGCCCTTGTGGTATCTCTGTTGTTTATGGCCATCAGTCATCTCTGGGTTAATCCAGCAGTTCATGTCTCCCATTATGAATGTATTTTCTGATAGATTTAGTTGTGTTAAGGCTGTAAGAAATCTCTTCAGTCATGTGCACCATTTGGGGTGTAAACACTGGCAATTGTGTGCACTTTGGTGTGCCGTGAAAAGGTTATGGCAAATATGTGGCTATATAGTAACAAATTTTTATTAATAAATTTAAAGTTTTGGTTCACACATACTATCACCCCACAGTGGAGCAACCAAAACAATATTGTTGGGAGGAGCATTTTTTCCCATGCCTCCTCCTCTCCCTGTGGACAGTGGGTTTCCTGCACCACCAGGATATCCACAGTGTGATTTTAGGAAACTCAACTTCTTGGCCCAGGATGTTAAGGCCTTGAGTCTCACTATGTTCAGCGTCCTTATCTCTACTGAGATGCTCAATGAACATCAGGAGCGGTTAGCAAGGGCCCTCTGGCCCTACTCCCTCGCTCACATTGCTCTCCACTGCACCTCTGCTGTGGAGAGCATAATCATGAGTAGGAGTTGGGGTGTATTCTGCCCCTTTCATCGCTGCAGTTTTTGCTCCTCTCTTGGCTTTGCTTGGTTTCAATATATTATTGTGGTGCACTTGTGGGTTTTTATTGGACACATTATTTTCTTGCACATTCCATTGTTGATTTTCCTTCCTGATTGGGCTAAATTTTGCAATTTCAGGGGGTGCACTGAACCCCAATTTTGCTGCATTCATTTCTGAATTGGGTTCCACCAAATCCTATCTGGTCAGATTTGGTGTATGGTTTTCCACAGGATCTGATTTGTTCATTGTCTCAAATTCCTCCATGTCTTCCTGGATCTGCTCTGGCAATATGGTTGATTCCTCTGAGGCCTTTGCCTTGGCCTGCGGCCAGCTTGCAAGATTGTTTGGCCATTTTTTTTCTGGAAATAGGGTCAATTATTTTTTATTGCCCATGTTCTCCCCAGTTGAAGGCTTGTGTAGTATCTGTGATTTTGGTGTACTCTAAGTCATCTTCGCCCATTTCCTCCTCACAGAATTCCTTTTCTCTCAGGCCTTCTTTTATATGGCAAGCGTGAATCTTGTGCCCAAAGGCCTGGCAGTGGTTGCATATGGGGGGTGCGCTTTCCACTGTTGCACAGAATAGCTGTGATTTTTTCATCAATGGTGAAGGATGCTATATGAGGGATTTTTGTAATATCCTCTACTACATCCTGGTTCTGTGAAATAATTGCTATTGCCTTCCCCATGCTAAGGGTTGGCATCAGCTGGAATCTTTGCAATTTGAATTGTTGATTTCTCTGTAGGCTTCCAAGCCTTCTCAGAGATGTCTTTTGACTACTGTGCGCGCCAGTGTGGTCAGAAGATAGTCAAAAATTATGAAAATGTTTTAGATTTAGTCCAATGGGTGCATTTGGCCAGTACAAATTGCTGTCCATTGGGAAGGTCAAGTACCACTCTGACCTTCACTGCTTCATTTGCTTCTTCCATGATTTTGAACCCAAGATCTACCCAACCTCTGCGGATAGTATGGGTTGTTAAGTACACTGCATGTGGGAAAAATTTATGTTGGGCTTCGCTGAACTTTTCCCACATTGTCAGTGTTTCTATGCCCAAGGAAACTCATATCCCATGTTCCACCGATGACAGTGGTTGCAATTGGGATACTTCCAAATAGCTGCAGTATTTTACCGAGAAATTAACTAAACCTGTGGGGGGCACCACCTCAGGTTCTTTATTTTTATTGATATTTTTGTTTGTACCTCTGTGCTTGGTACCTTTGGGCGGTGCAGGTCCAGGTCCGCTGCCCTTTACCACGTTTGCCCATCTCTTTACTTTATTATTTATACTTATCTAACCTGGTATTGATTATCAAATTCTGCTGTTTGAATCGAATTGTATTACTAAAAGTGATAGTATTTGAAAGAAAAACAGGATATTTTATAATTATTCTCAGAAATATTACAAATTGTGCAGCTGAATTGCCCTATGCTCATCAATAAAGTATGCTTTATAACTAACTGACTTATATTTAATAGATTTAATTTTTTTATTTATAATTATATTATAAAATTTTGTGTTGAAATTGAAATATTGAAATTGAAATGCAAAATGTTGAAATTAAAATGAAAAGTGTTGAAATTAAAATGCAAAATGTTAAACTTTTCTTTCTCATTGCAAACACTTTTGCAACCTATTCAATTCAAGACTGAATATAGTTTGATAATCTCACAGAGGAGATTAGTCTGCGCCCATGTCAGGGAGCAGTTGGGCAAGTAAGGTAAGAGGAGCAGGTGGAAGGCCCGCGGCCTCCAACATTTGGAAATGCCCCAGAGAAACTGGCGGAATAGACAAAAATTTTAAAAAACTGGCAGTCACTATTTCCCCAGAGATACTCGCATGGCAAGCACGATGCAACCAGTACATCAACACGCCACACTCCCAGCCACTTTCGTTGGTAGAATTTGGAGTCCACATGTTTCTGGACATCCAACAAACGGCCTTATGGGAAAAATTTTGTGAATTTGTGCACACAATTTTCCCAAATGCGGTGTACATCGCACCTCACTCCATGTCACGCAGTTGGCTGGACCTAGGATTTGAAAGCAAAGAGGCAGCAGACGAGGCTGTGGCAGTGTGCATAGTGGTTGACCTCCCCGAAGGGCAATGGGTCATTAAAACTAAATGCACCAGATGGACAAAATCAAACCAAATTTTCCTCACGTTTGACTTTTTGCCTACTACAGTAAAACGTGACATCTTGGAGCAACACCTGAAAGATGGTCTCGCCATATATGGTGAAATACAATCTTTTGAAATGCAATGCTTCATGTTGATGCCACACCTGTGCACCAGCAAATCCATTGCAGTCCTGACCCCAACTGAGGAGATCGCGAAGGACCTAACCCAGATCCTGCACTCCACTTTTATTGATATCACAGGGCATACCACTCACCCATTCCAGGTGACTGTGGACAGCGTGCCCCCCATTTTCACCCACTGTGACGCGTTCAGCCATAAGGCGCACACATGCCCCACCAAGGAGGGTGTCGCATTCCAAGAGCACCCCTTGGTGGCTATGGCCAGTGGAGAGGCACACTAAGAACCAACCGCAAGCATCAAAGAGGCTTTCCCGTGGGGAGCACAAGGCTGCTACCTACTGGTAAAGCCTATCTCCCCACAAGAGCAGAAGAAGGCCAAGCAGGACTGCAGGGCCATGGCCAAGGAAGCGGCCAAAGCCACCACTGCTTTCCCACACTCACAACGCCAGGAAGACATGGAAACCTTCATGGCAGAAGCAACTTGGGAATCCCCCAACCAATCAGATTGGGAAGCTCATGCTGAGTGGGCCACTCAATCTGAGGATCTAATGGGGGATTTGATCTCACTCAATCGTTGCACCCAAGCTCCAGTCAAAACTGACTTGAGACCCATCCCAACTGAAAAAATTTTTTTTGACCCACTCAACAGTGCACCGAACTCATCCGCACCACAAAAAATTCGTCCAACGTTGGGAAAACAAAAAGCGAAGGCTAAAGCCAATGCAACTCTTTCTGCAAAAACTAACAAAAACCCTGATAGTGTTGCTGCTAACACCTGTGCTGCTGTGAAGGCCCATGGGGATCAAGAGGAGGCTGGTGGGCCCAGGTGCCCACCCCCTCGCACCTAAGGTGTGATGGGGGAAACCTTCACTTTAGGGACATTGAATATCGCTGGACTCAAGGCCTCCCCATCCCAGGCTAGGAAACTGAGTTTTTTACAACACAATTTACCCATGGATATCCTGGCCATCCAGGAGTCCCACTGTCCACGAGGTTCTGAGGAAGCTTGGAAAACAATGCTCCTCCCATCCCTATCCTTTTGGTAAGCACTGTGGGGTGCTAATTCAGAAAAATAATTTTTTTAAATTTTTATCCTCAGAAACATTTCTAAATGGCCAAGTGCTTGTTGTCACTTTCTCGTGGGATGATGTAGCGCATGCAATCATCAACATATATGCCCCAAATGGTGCATGTGAGTGTCAGGAATTTTTCTCATCAGTCAAATCCCTCCCGTTACCCCCAGACTCTTTCCTAGTCGGTGACATGAACTGTTGGCTAAACACACCAACAGACCGGTGGCCTTCCTCACCCCACGCCCCCCAGGGTCACGTAGAACTGTGAGTTCTAAAGGCCACCCTTGGGTTAATGGATGCGCTGCCGTGACATGCCCCACTGCTCAAAAACATGATGCGCCCCCACATCCACAATGGCCAATTAAGGTCCATGACCCACATTGACCTTATCCTAACGCCGGCGAAATTCCAACCCCACATCTCCCACTTCAAAACAACAAAAATGGAATTCTCTGACCATTGACTGGTCTCGCTAACCTACCACCTACCTGTCACAGCTGCTAAGGCCCCACATTGGTGCAAACTCTGCTTCCCCAAACTTGTGTCGCCAGGATTTTCCACATGGGTGGAAGTGGCAACTTTGGCAAAAAATTTTGTTGCACCGTTTTGCGCATAACCCATTTCCACATGGGCAACTTTCAAAGATGACACCATCTGCCACTCTCGCCATCTTTCCTCCAGATGCTCACGAGCCACATCGGCAGTTATTTCGCGCGCTCTGGCAGAGTTGGCACACCTGGAGTCCAACATCCCAGCTACAGGATACAGCTCTGCATGGGGCCAGAAGTGGTCGGCGGCAGCTGCCCACCTCAACGCACTCAAAAGGCAACACAAACATTGGGTTTGTGTTCAGTACAGGGCCACATGCATCACAAAAGGTGACAAGTGCACCGCACATTTCTTTAAATAAAATTTTGCACCACGCCAGAGCGTGGCCTGCACACAGGTGCGAAGATTGGATGATTCCATTGTGGATATGCCAGCTGAAGTGGAAATTGAAACACAAAAGTATCACTCTAAGTTATACCGATCTGATCCAATTCAGCTGGCCAAAGCGGTAGAATTTCTTGACTGAGCCCACATCCGCACCATTTTCTGATACTCAGAAATAATAAATTTGATTACTCCAGCCGAATTATGGACAGCCATTCATGGTGCACCAAACCGAAAATGCCCAGGCCCAGATGGCATTCCATATGAGTTCTACAAAAAGTATTTCAGATATATATCCCCATTGTTGCTCGCCTCACTTAACCAAAGCCTGTTGGAAACGCGCCTCCTACCAGGGGGACATGAGGCCTTTACCGTCACACTCTTTAATAAAAGGGGATAAGCTAGACTTAGCCAACTGGCGCCCCATTTCTCTAACAAACACAGACACTAAAATTTTAACAAAAATCATGGCTAACCGTTTAGGGACTGTAGCATCTGCCACCATCTCCCCAGAACAATTCGGTTTCATACCCAGAAGGTCAATGTGGGATAACGTGCACTCTGTGGCTACTGTATGTCAATCTACAGCCTCTGGGGCACTTGTATTCTTGGACCAACAAAAGGCCTATGATAGAGTAAAACGGGAATACCTCAGGGCCTGCCTCCATCAATTCTGACTACCCCCTCGCTTCATCAACTGGGTGATGCTGCTCATGGAATCTGCAACAATGGCAGTACGTGGCCCTGGCTTCCTAATGGAAGTAGTCTGCCCCCAAAGGGGCTTGCAACAAGGGGACCCCCTTAGCCCACTCTAATATAACTTCAGCCTTGATTCACTACTTCAAAACGTGAATGCCCAACTCACTGGGGTCCATGTGCCAGGCCAAGCCCCAGTCAAGATAATGGCGTTTGCAGATGACTGTGTGGTTGGGGTGTCTAATAATCAAGATGAACGCGCGCTTGAAGCTCTCATCCAGGAGTATTCCCGGGTAAGCAACGCGGCACTGAACGCTTAAAAACCGAAATCATCCTCCTTGGTCAGTTTCAGAACTGTTGGACCCCAGCAATTAGTTCCCAACCCAGCCCATCTGCTCGCCCACTTCCTCTCCCTACTAACTCAACACACACCGCCCCACTGGTGCTCCCCTTTGTGCCATGTCCTACCATAGGACTGGTACGCCATCTGGGCGTGTGGATGGAGGCAGGCGGATACGCGTCAGCAGTAATGGAGTGCCGTATTCTGGACAATGTGATGAAGCGAATCGCCTCTCTCAGAGCCCAACCTACATCCCTTACTGGCAAGGTTGTTTTAGCCAACTCTATGCTCCTCTCCAAAGTCTGGTTCGGAGCCCACGCCATCCCCTTCTCCCCAAGCTTCTTCAAATCCTTATATGCCTTGCTGCAAGGATGGCTTTAGTCAGGCCACTCTCCACCAGTACAGCTAGAGGTCATGTTTGGCCCTCATCATCACGGTGGCATGGGCCTGCTTGACTTCAAAGTCCATGCTGCCAAGATCCTGGGCACCTGGATTGCAGCTGTCACCGCCCCTACACTCCCCTCCCAACACTGGTCCTGCGCAGCCCGCTCCAACTTCTCCCGCACCTTGGGCCTCAACAATCCATCGAACCCCCACTCCCTGATGAAATACCTCGCATTACACACATCGGCCACAGGTCCTCATGGGACTAAAACCCACTACAAATGAATCCTACTCTCCATGCGGAGCGCTGAGTGGAGAATTCGTATTAGCGGACATACAACCAAGAGAGGCCGCCCCTCTCCTCAGTTCACACAAGAGGTACAGGGGCTACCCATCCATGATGGCGAGATCCCCATTCAGCCCCATGTCCTATACAGGGTGGACTACCTGGACATGATGGACATCCCTTACTCCATTGAGACCCAAAAAACTATCTGGAAATATGTACACCATCCTCTGTTGCAGCCTCAAGTCCGCTCCCATGTGTGGCGCTGCCTGAGGTGGTTGTATCGTACAGCTGAGTGCTCTAACGCTTTACACTCATCCTGCGTCGTGTGTGGCCAGTATGGAACGCTGTTCCACCGCCTGGAGAAGTGCCCTACCTCTAAAGTGATATGGCGCGAAGTTCAACGTCTGCTGGGCCAGGATCAAACGCATCCCTTCAGTCTGTCAAGAGATATGTTTGCCCTATCAATGGCCTCCTCTCTTCCACCCTCCCTCAATGCTTTGGTGGTTGCAATCGCCATGTGGACCATCCACACGATTGTCTTAGATGCTATTGCAGGCTCCACCACACCCTCCCAGAAACTGTCCACAGATTCTGGTCTCATTTGGTGGACCACTTTCAAGCGTGGATGTTTGGATATCTCCCACCGCGTCGCTGACAGCTGTTCTCCTCCTGGTTCCCAGTCTGGTTCATCAACTCAGACCCCTTCCTCCACACGTGTTCAGTTGTGGCTACGGCCCCTCCACACGTTCCCCTCCCTCCCCATAAGTGGCGTTCCCGCTGGCAACAAGAGATATCACCGCTTCTCTGGGGTGCCTTCCCTGGTACTAAGTTTTGTCTCTTCTGAGTCATATTTGGAAGTGTCCATCCCATGGTCGGCCTTCCCCGCAATAATTTTAAAATTTTAAAATTTTAAAATGCAAGTTGTTGAAATCAAAATGAAAGTGTTGAAAATGATTATGCAAAATGTTGCAATCAAAATACAAAATGTTGATGTTAAAATAAAAAAGGTATAAATTAAATAAATAAAGCGTTGTTTGGAGAGATTAGCTCTATATTTTACTATATTTTTAAGTGTGTCTGTGGACTGACGATCTTCATATTGTCCATTTTATTGCTCAGTGGGTTCAACCCTATGCAAATTCTCAAGGCATATCTTAATGATTCAGCTGAAGTTATAATAAAAAGAACTCTCACTTTGATGGCTTTGCAAATAGTTCTGCCTTGTGCAGAGCGTCAAGCATGGCTTTCAGATCTATAGCATGTTGTTTGAGGGTTGGAGAGTGGATGAGAATGTTGTTGGTGTAAGTAATGGTTCACATGTTTCGCAGATCGCACAGAACATCATTGATCATCTGCTAGAATGTGGCAGGCACGTTTTTTAACCTAAAAGGGATTACGTGGAATTGAAATATACCCCATTTTGCTTGAATAGCAGTAAGCCATTTTATGATCTTCAGCTACCTGTATTTGGATAAAGGCGTTTACCAAATTTAGTCTATAAAAGTACCCTTGACTTTTTCAATTGCTTGGGAAATTGTTTGTTCCAGCGGAAGTGGGTAGGGGTCATGAAATGTGATATTGTTGAGGTGAATGTAATCCATGCAAGGGTGCAGTGTGCCATCGGCCTTCTTTGCAAAAACAATGGGGGAGACAACTAGTGATCTTTCCTTGAAAAGCCATCCTTCATGAACATGTCATCTATCCGTCTTTTCAAGGCTGCATTTTCTTCCGCAATATGGGAGTATAGTGGACAATTGATGTAAACCACATCCATCGTCGTATGGAATTTAAGGTCATACTTTGAGTGTAGCAAAAGCTGAGTAGTTTTTCCATATCAAAAATATCCTTATATGCTACCAGGGATGGGGGAAAGTCAGGGCAAGCCCACGGGTGTAGCAATTGTGGAAAGAGTACCTCTACTCCACGCTTTACTCAAAGTATCAAGGAGTGGGAGCTCACCACTACCTTGAGCATTGCCAAAGAGCAATACATTTGAGGCCAGGTTAACATCAACCTGTTGGCGTCTCCACCAACCTAAACTAATGATAACTGGAAATACCAAGTCAGACATAACCAAGAATCTAACCTTAGAATTGAAGTTTCCCACTCAGAACTGGACTGGGTGATGCACCTTGTAAGTTGACTGTACAGCAGAGAATGCAACCACCACCTCTGGGCCTACATCCAAGTCCAATTTCAACTGATGCGCCAATTCCAAACTCAATAATTTTTTGACACCCCCATGTCTACCAGGGTCTCAAATAACATCTGGTGTACTAGAAGGATTTCCACTGGTAGTAGAAATTAGGTGCGGTCCTGCTTGTGGGTGAGCATTTTTGTATTTCTGAGCTAATGGCGGTAACCAATGGAAGGAGGGTAAAATCCGCTCTGAACTTGTTGCAGCCAGCTTCAGTCTCATCAGCGGACAAACCCAAACACAAGTCCAGATCCTGATCTTTCTGACTACTGGGACCATGGTTGAACTGGACTCAGCTAACTGAGAAGGGGTTCAATGCTGGTACAAAAAAACCCATGCAACATCCTACCCAAAGGGCGAGATGGAGAGGGTCAGAGTTAGTGGTCGCTTCATTATGTCAGGAAGTGTGCTGATGTTAATAATAAACTCAGCCTGGAACTCTGAGTGAATTACCACCCAAACCCCAAGCCAGAATGTTGTAGGCACAGCTGTCCTAATTGATGTGTTGAATATGAGAAGAACAGCCATGAGGACCAGCCAAAGGTGCTCAGATCTTGGATCATCACACCTTTTATTTAAATTATTTATAAAATATATATGGCCAAAATATTTTAAATTTTGGAATTTTCAAGAGAACTAAAATTGTGGAAAATCAATAAAAAAAGGAGCGACAGAGGTTCCTGTCATGGACCGCTGCTTATTTCTCAATGAGAAAATTGCAATGCATGTGCAACTGCTGATAGGAATAAACTCACAACAATCTGCTAAATTGAGCCAACAGGTCTATTTTGCAACCAACTTGGGTCCAGATTGATCAGCAAAATTCGTTATAAGCTCGTTACTCAAATTTTTTTGCATGCTTGCATTTTGCAATGGTGGCAACATTTTGGGCAGCTGGCAGGTAGCACTCAGCTCAGGCTGCATAAGGGTGGGCCCAGTTGTTAATGAAGAAGTTGAACACCCCCATACCTGTTGGGTACAGGTGTGGTATGGATGCAATAATGGGATCTCAGTGGGTTTGGGGTGTTTCACACAATCTCACAACCTCTAGGCAAACCCTCAAAATATTTTCCACCAGCTCGGTGGAAGATAATGTTGGGAGGGGTACCACAACTCTCGGGGGTACGCCATGAATCCACCTCTCATCCGCCAAATGAGATAAATCACCCTGGGTGATCAGAGGCACTGGTGCCAGCTTCCATTTCTTTTTAAGTGGAATGAAAATAGATTATAATATAAACAGTGATGTTCCTGTCTAAGACTTACAATATCCCTACATTGCTGAGGAAAACAAAGTAGAAATGAATGGATTGATGACATAGAAAAGAAAGTGAGGATAATTAAGGAAACTCTGTGTTCTCACAAGTGGTCTTTGCACAGAAGCCTAATGATACCTTGAGACCATGCATGGGATATGGCCACATTTCAAAATGACAGTCCCTAATATATAACCTTTGCCCTTGGAGGCAGTGATTTCCCAAGAAATATCTAAAAATAAAAGTGTTTTACATATTTTAATCTAGTGAATGCTTTCCATCAGGTGCGGTTAAATCAGGCCAGGAATGGATTATGTAAAACTTTCACTTGGTATGGATTATACCTGTTTAAAGTTATAACCTTTGGACTGAATAAAGCTCCAGAAGTTTTCCAGCGCTGGATTGATGGCGTCTTTGGGGTTCTCAGATTCTCCTGTGTGATTGCTTATGTGGATAACATCTTGATTCACTAGCCCAATGCTAAATAACAAAAAAGATTTTGTAGCAGTGGCTGCAGACCTCCAGAAAATCTAATTTGGTTGACAATACAACCAAATGCTAGTTCTTCAAAGATGAAGTCCAATTCCTGGGTAATTTGGTCTTGATGAGATCATGCTATCGCGATTTTAAACTAGAGGTCAGTCATTATTGCCAACTCCAGTAACTCATAAGCAAATTTAGAGCTTCCTTGGATCTGTCACTTTCCTCAAGGAGTTCTCACCATCCATTTTGGAGCTGGTATTTTCCATTTACCCCCTAATAGCTTATAACTCCTGTTTTCTTAGACTCCAGAATGTCAAAAGGCATTAAAAGTATTAAAAGAAAGTTTTCACAATCACCCATGTTTTTTGCATAATGATGAAGATAAGCCATTTATTGTGTCATGCGACGCCTCTGGTACTGCAGTTGGGCCTGTATTCTTAAAGAACAGGAGAAGCGAACATCCAGTGTAGTACTTTTCAAGAAATTCCAGTTTCATTGAATGATCCTGGGCCATTTATGATAAAAACTTGCCAGCGGTTCCTTGGTCCTTTATGCACAGTTGGTACATGTTACAGGGGGCAAGCATACAGTAGTTGTGCACATGGACCACAAGTCAATTACTTATTATTTCAAACCTCAGAAGTTAGTTCATAGGCATATCAGGACTCATTAGGACAGATTTTAAGCTTAGATTCGCATGAGTTTGTCAAGGAGGACTTCCATATTTTACTAAATATATTGAGCTAGAATCCCCTAATGGGTCCCACTTCTGATATAGACATTGAATTAATCATAGTAATTACCCTTGAGCAGATCAAAGCCCCGCTACCTCCAGCCATTGCTATGGTAATGTCCTCACACTCATACCTAAGCCTGAACCCAAAATCAATCCCAAAATCAAATTCAATTTCGGATATAAATCTGTTTCCCACGTGTCAGGATTTCACCAGTTTCTCATATCTCTGAAAATCCACTTCATCAATTCCTTGACATCATTAGAAGGAGTGAGCAATATATTTCAATCTATCAAGGTTAAAAATCAATCTAATCCTGATAAATTGATTGAAGATTTGATTGCGCAGAGATTAATTCGCTCTGATAGATTATGAGCCGTTATGAAGCCATAAATATTCCCTCTTTTTGATAATAAAACTAGGTCGATTTATAACGTGTCTTCTACTTTAAATTATCGCTTTTTGGAGAATCCACCCAACGTAACTTTAATAGAAAACCTGCCATTTTTGAAGTGTAATTCAAAACTTCAAAAGTGGTGCTCACTACAGGGGCACTCTGAGTTATGCACCAGTGACAACGTCTATCACTACTATGGATTCTCATTTTTCGCCTGACGAAGCTCAAGACCAAGAGCAAGGCAGCATTTTATGATGGGTCCGTCCAACTGGAGCCCAAATCCCAAGATTGCCCTACATGTTGGAATTTTGAGCCAACTTGGAATTTTATGGTCCTAACTTAAGTTTTACCTCAGACTTACAAATACCGCCTGAGGCTTTAAGAAATGTTATTAACCAATTGCTTGAAGAAGCCCTAATCCCTGGAATCCGTTCTAAATAATCTCAATCTAATGCTGTAACTTCTATATTGTGGGAAGTGCTGCAAACCTCTCAAATGCCAGGAATTGGCCCCAAGCAATATTTGCACCAACTCGTACATCCTACCTTATACCATTTATTACCTGTAGTTGGAATGCACCACCAAGGGATGCTCAATTTAAAAGAAGGACTCCAATCCTTGAATAATTATATTTCCAAATTTTTCAAGTCAGCCTCTGAGTTTAGCCGAGATAATCATGATGCTATCATTAGTAACCAGACCTTCCTCAACGAAGTACATCAGCAGCTCATTCAGCTCAATTATGGGATGTCCATTTTGTTAATATACAGTTCCCCAAGCAAGTTCAGGAGATTCAGAGATAATGGAGAGAGGGTATTTCCCAACTTTCTGAGTGTAGTCAATCAATTGAGGAGGAAATTAGAACCCATTCTTCCCATTTGGAACAGATGTACTTAGGAATTCAATTCTGGGTTAATTATAGAAAGCCTCTGGAAATATGGGTCCTACTGGGGTTGAAGGATCTCGTGGGCCACCTGGGAGTGTAGGACCACGTGGACCTCCCAGAGTTGCTGGGTCCCGTGGACCCCCAGGGAGTGAAGGGCCTCAGTGACCTCCAGGTGCCGATGGGCATTCAGGATCTTTCCAGAAAATTGACTCTCTCTTGAACATGATGAACCACTTGCATGAACAGTTCTCTTAATTGGCCAAAAGAGTGTAACCTAATTCCCGATGGGGTACCAATTGATCCCCTCTGTCACTTTAGTCATTATCTGATGAATTGATCAATCTGGAAAATGGTCCAAGGACACCAATATCTTAATACATGCTTGTGAATCAAAAGGGGAACTGCTCCAAGCGAAAATTGAGACGCTGAAACTCAAGTTTAATGCACAGAAGGAACAGATTTTCGAGCTATCTCGCCAATTAGATGAGAAAGTAGGGCATGCTGATCTGAACATTGGATTAGTGAGTTCGTACTGAAGCTGTTGGTCCTTACCCTCAATTTTCTTCTCAAGTTTCAGATTCCTGCTCTTATGTTTCCACTCATTCAGAACAACCTGGAGTGCATGTTTTGACCACCAATGCTCCCATGAGTTTCAAGCCAGTATTCAAGGACAAATACTCACCGGGGGAAGGCAGCATTATCTCCTTTCTCTATCTTTATGAAAAGGCATTAAGTGAGGCCACGGATCACCAAAAGATGAATTACTTGCCTAATTGCCTTACTCGATTGGCTCAGGATATTATGGTTCCCCACTTAATGACTTGCTCTACTTGGTCTCAGGTCAAAGAAGCGTTGATCAAAAATTTTGGGAGTGAGCAAACCTTACCCTCGCAAAAGCAGGATTTTATGGGTATACAGCTCCACCAAAATGAATCTATCAAAGACTTTGCTCATCTGGTCTATAGAGAAGCTCAAACTTTAGTAGCTTGTGGTTGGTTAAACTTGGATGATGCAATTACTGAAGTTCTGTCAGCTTTTACTTTCAGGACTCAAATGAAAGTTTATCTAATCAATGTAAAAATGATTTTTTGAAGTATTTTGGACATTAAGGAGGCCTTACTGGAATTGCATCCTCAATTCTCCGAAAAAACCTGAGTTTATGAGTCTCCTAGACCTAGTCGCCCCAAAGTCTACGCCATGCCTGAGCACACTAGGGCGTCCAGTGTAACTACTGTCATCTCTATTTTCATACTGAGAATTGTTGTTTCAAAAAGGAAGCAAATGAGAAGAAGAAAAGAGATAAGCTTAATAAGATTTTCCACCTTGATAATGATATGAGCGCGCAGCAAGAGCATCAAAGTTCAATTGAGTGTAATAAAGATGAACATTTTCTTATTCCTTGCCCTCCTTGTTGGCATTATCCTCTCAGTTCAGAAGCATCATTATCCATATTGATTTCCAAGTGCATCAAGTCACTGTCTAAGCTATCCTAGATACTGGATCCCTGGTGAATGTTGTCTCGTCAAAATTGGTCAAACAGATCAAATTAACACCCGATATTTCTCATTATGAAGAATATGGCATGGCTGGACCTCAGAATACTCTATCTATTGGAGCTTTTTCATCTCTTCCCCTGAAAATTGGGAAATTTTCTTTTCCAATCCCTGCCATTATACTCGATAACTTGAGTTATGACCTACTTTTAGGGACTCAATTTTTACGAGAATTTGATGGAATTATCAATTACCCTGACTCGTTGTTGTCTCTCTTGGGGTATAGAGTTCCCTTAATTTAATCTGATCATGCTTCTACCTGATGTCAGTGATGTCTGCGAGAGGGAACAAAAAGATCTTATTCACTGACCATCTAGTACTAAAAAAAAGATCTTATTCACTTTAATATCACGTTGAAGATCTTCATGTAAATTTACCTACTTCATTGGCTGATATTGTAAAGGGAATGCCTATTTTCTCCCCTGAGAAATTAGTTATTCCGCCAAAATCACAAGTAATTGTTAACACTTCTTTGCATTTTTCAATTCCCAAGGGACATTTGTTACAAGTTCAATGCACCATCAATCCTTCTGCTAAAGAGCTCTTGACTTGTCCTGGAGTAATGGATTATGCTTATTCAGGATCATTATCTGTCTTACTGGAAAACCTTACCAATGAGCCGAAACTGGTAGATTGAGAGCACTTGATTGCTTATGTCAAGCTGTTACCCTTATCTCGTATATATGATGTTAAACCCTTTGGGAGTATACAAGACTTTGGATTGGAAAGTGATCAGGAAATCCTTACTGTGGGTACTGCTATCAGAAAACACCTCTCTAGTGAACTGAAGAAACAAGTGCTTCAATTGTTAGATGAATATTCCAACATCTTTGCTAAGCATACTTACGATTTTGGGAAGATGAAAGGAATGATGCACTCTTTTGAAACTGGTGATCACCTTCCTATTCATGTGAAGCCCTACTGTAAATCTAAAGTAGAAGAAGCCCAGGTTACCAAGGAGTTGCATCAATTGTTGGAGGCTGGATTATTGAAACCCTCCAATAGTCCTTGGGCATTCCCATTGTTATTGGTTAAGAAGAAAGATGGTTCTCATCAAGTCATGATTGATTATCATCGACTGAATGCTATTAATCGATGGGATTGTTATCCCTTACCTAGGATTGATGATTCTCTTAGGTTATTGGCTGGATCTACCTATTTTTCGGCCATGGACTTAGCCAGTGGATACTGGCAAATCGAGTTATCACCAGAAGATAGTGCCAAGTGTGCCCTGATATCAAGTGAAGGGTTGTTTGAACCAACTCATATGCCTCAAGGACTAAGCAATGTCCCAGCAACCTTCCAAAGGGCCATGGACAATATGCTTTGGGATCTAAAGCTTACATGTGTTCTGGTATATCTTGATAATATTACCATGTTCTCCAAACTTTTATCGAGCATTTAAACCATCTAAAAGAAGTTTTCAGCCGAATTTGGGGCTCTTCCTTAAAACTCAAGCCCTCCAAATGATCATTCTTCAAAACGAAATGGACTTTTTAGGACATCAGGTTTCAGCTAAATGGGATTTGACCCCTCTCGGATAAAGTTTAAGCCATCCAACAAATGCCTCCTCCCTCTTCTTCACGGGATATTCTAGTCTTTCTTGGCATGGTTGAGTATTGCCGGAAATTTATTCCCAACTTTGCTGATATGGTGAACCCTTATTTCACTTGTTGTAAAAAAAGTGTCCTTCAAGTGGGGGTCAGCTCAAGAACAGTCATTTAATACTCTGCATACCGCCTTGATTAAGGCACCTGTTCTAATTCATCCACAATTTGATAAGCCTTTTTTTACATACTGATGCAAGCAATGTCGCTATTAGGGCTATCTTATCTCAGTGTGATGAAGAGAAGAATAATCATCCTGTTGCTTTTTATAGCAAAGCTTTGTCAAAAGCTGAACGAAATTATAGTGTTACTGAGCGGGAATGTTTGGCAGTAATTCTAGCAATCAAGCACTTCTCTTCCTTCTTTATATGGTAACCATTTTACTGTTATTAATGGAAATTCCTCCTTATGATGGTTGCAGAACATGAATGATCCTGACGGGAGGTTGGCCCGTTGGGCTTTAAGGCTGCAAAATTACGATTTCTCCATTGTTCATCGCTCAGAGGCTCAGCACAAAAATGCTGATGGGCTTTCCTGACTGTCTATTCTGACCTTGGAACTAGAAAAAGAAGAACGCTTATACAACTTATTGGATGACCTGAGTTATGGGATCAAGAAACTGAAGAGGATCGAGCCTTTCTAAAAGCAATTACCAAAGATACTATGATTCAAGATGGAGCTTTGTATAAGAAAGTCAAATCCAAGTGATTGCCCTTTCTGCATCCCAATTCTAGATTTCATGCTGTCATGGAAGGACATGAGCAAGTAGGCCATAGTGGGCTAAAGAAGACTCAAGAATGTTTTAAGACTCAATACTATTGGAACAACATGACTGAGTTCATTTGAGAAACCCTTGACTCATGTCTTATCTGTAAAAGCCATGGAACTACCAACCCTATATATCAACATCAAGTTATTCCCCCAACTAAGGCATTTGAGTTGTCAGCATTGATGTTGAAGGTCCTTTTCCTCAGGGATTGCATGGCCATCAGTATATCATTATGGCTGTTGACCATTTAACCAAATGGGTTGAGGCCATTTCCATTGCTACCCCTTTGGCTAAGACTACAGCATTATTCTTATATCAGCATATCATTTCTCAAAATGGTTTTCCCAAGGTCTTTATGTCTGATAATGGGACTAACTTCACCTTGAAACTTATACAGGAGTTATCTAAATTATTTAACACTACTCAGAGATTTGTTGTCACATATGATCCATCTACAAATGGGGCCATTGAACGAGTTAATGGGACCTTGGTCTCGATTCTCTGAAAGATGGCATCCACTGACCCAACTTGATGGAATTATTATTTGCCTAGTGCCTTGTTTGCTTACCAGATAAGCTACCACCGCATTATCAAGATTTCCCCATTTAATTGTATATATGGGCGGGATCCTTCAGTCCCTTCTAGTATTCATACAATCCTTGAGGAAAGCATCCCAGAAAATTTCAGTTTAATTATGAGGAATTTGGATGACGAGATTATCCATCTTCAGGCTCAAGCAATGAATTCAATTGAAACAACCACACAAAAAGAGACTCAAAGGAGCAATCAACACAAACCTGTCTTAACTAATTACTAGATTGGGAATTACGTTATGTACTATCATTCTCAGCCTGGTGGGCAGACTGAAAAGTTAGGAACTAATTGGTTTGGTCCCTATAGAGTTATATTTTGAAAAAGATTAGAGTATTTGATTGTTCATATTGATACTGGTATAGTGGTAAGTCATATTCATCCTAGGTTTTTAAGAAGTTATCATCCACCGCAATCAAATCTTGAGGGGGAAGTGTCATTATTTTACCAAATTCTCATATCTCTGAAAAATCACTTCATCAATTCCCCTGTCATCATTGGAAGGAGTGAGCAATATATCTCAATCTATCAAGGTATATGATCAATCTAGTCCTAATCAATTGATTGAAGATTTGATTGCACAGAGATTAATTCGCTCTGATAGATTTTGAGCCGTGTTGAAGCCATAAATATTCCCTCTTTTCGATAATAAAAACTAGATCAAATTATAACCTGTATTCTACTTTAAATTATCACTTTTGGAGAATCCACTTAATGTAACTTTGAGAGAAAACCTGCCATTTTCGAAGTGTGATTCAAAGCTTCAAAACCACGGTTCCACATCCCCCAGTATCCCTGGTGCTCCTTTTGAGCAAGTGAATGAAGTTTCCTCATCTGACCCAGTCCTGACATTCCATGTCAATGACATTTCTCACCTGGATGCGTTTTCCCTTATACTTATTCTGATCAAATAAATAAAGTTATCCCATATGAACTAGTCCTAGAATTAATGTTAATCAATGTTTCTCCTAGATACTGTGTTGGCATTCCAGTCATCAGAACCTGAAGTTCTATACCTTCATAATCATTGATGCTGGTATATCCTTGTAGCGTGAGGTCCTTTTGCACGCTACTTGTACAGGTTATCGTTGGCTGGTGTTACTCACTCTACCTTATAGAATGGTACATGATAGAGTACTCAAAATCTTAGTATAAAAAACTAAGCTAAAGGTTTAGACGACTTTTTACTATATAACAAATATGGAGAAAGAAATATTTTGTTAATAAAAAGGTTTTTACTATTTAAGTTACCAGGGGTGGGTACTCTTTTTGGTCTTCTTTCTGCTTGACATCAATTTTGAGCAATTTTGAAAACAAATCAATTTTCCACAACCACCTCACTGCACCAATTTCCAAAATTTAGGTCCTTGGATCCACCACCTGCTGCCGCGGTATGGGGCAGTGGTGCTCCACCAACTAGCATTTACCGTCCAGCAGCCAAACGCATGCAGACTGGCTCATCCATTCCACCAAATACATCCAGCTTCTATGTCCCTCTGAGGGACCTAGCACTGCACCCACATGAATCCACCCAGCCCACCCCCACCCTCTAGCTCTACCCCAATCAAATATTCGCTTTTGCCTCCATGTCAAGTATGGATGTCTCTTTCTGTATGCCAACAAAGCAATAATTGAGCTGGCAATGGCCACCTTTGCAACATCAGGCTTTATTAACTTATGCCGTACAAGGGCTACTTCAATATTGGATTCCCTACTAAAGAGGATGCGGACGCTGCAGCAGCAACGCCCTTAATTTATAAAAACACATCCATTACTACCACCTGTACATGCCTCCCCAATGATACCACACTCATGGTGACCTTTGCGAGCCTCTCCTCACACCTTTCCCCTCAAACACTCTATGAGGAGTTGATGTCTGGGCTTTCCACCTATGGCACAGACTTCATAAGCCAATTTATTGTCCCAAGTGGTGCTGAGAAACTGGCAGCACCTCGGGCAATAGCCACCATTACCCCCCACCAGCTAAACATGGCCTAGCACATTCCACCACATGCCTATATCCCATCCGCACCTGACCATTTCTTTTAGGCCTTCACTGACAACGGTTGCATAATTTTTCCCCTTTGCTATGAATTGGAACATATAAAAAAGCATGTCAATATAATTCACATCCTGAAAACATGGCCAACTCCACCCATGAGGCCACACCAACAGCGTCTGAGTGGGGATTTTGGCTGACCCACCCCCACAGTTCATGAGCATAAATCAGAAGCAAAATCTAGCACCTTAAACTCAAGCTGATTAATGCATACCCATTCCAACCAATTGGGTGCAGGCTTGGACCAATGTTCAATCCAAAAAAATCCTCAACCTCAAAACTTACCCGACCACAGCCACCTATCACCAAATCGATCCACGTCAACCAAAATTCCTAGAACTTATTGGATGAAGTGACAGAATCAGATAAAATTGTTCCAATTTCCAGCTAAACCAATTAATCTAGAAATTTTTATGAAAACATATTTTAATGCCTCATTCCCACCCAAACAAAATGTCCCCAAATCCGATGCTATCCCATACCAAAGTGACTATCAGCTTGCTGAGGCTGTGGTGGCCTCGCCCAAAAATCGCCATCTTCATGAAGCTGTGGCAAAAACCGTTGCTGAATTTAAAAAATGGCTGCACGTCCCCTTGTTCCCCTCCAGTTTTTCTCCTACTGCAAAAGGGGAAATCCAACGCCTCTATGAAACTGCCACTATTGCTGTCAAACGTGTCGTTACTCTAGCAGAATTTTACCCATCCACATAAGTCACCAGAGCAAACATTTCAAAATTAGCCCAACTTCCCAAAGCCCGCATACAAGCCAAACACCATGTTGCTGAAATCATAAATCCTTTATTCAGGCCCAAATTGACAATCTCAACTGCTATCTACCTCACCTTGACCCTCATTCTGCATATGCCCCAACCCCCTTACTATCAGCATTGATCTGATTTTTCAATGCTAATCCCATGGATGAATATTTTGATCTGTATGATCCTCCCTCCCTCTCCACCATGATGGGATAGGTGGCTCGCCGCTATGCCACCTGGTAGGTGTGTTTTTTATTTAAGTTACTTTTGTGTTTCCTGTTGCTCATTTTGGGCAGTTGGTTCATGTTTTTAATCGATCTACTTTTTGGAGTTTCTGTTTTGGTATTGTCTGTCCCTGGTCAGCTTGCCTCAGTTAAATAAAAATTACCAGGGGTAAATCAAGAATTTGATGAGGGATAGGAGGATACCACGTATGATGGTGGGAGTAGATTCAGGAATGTAGAAGATGATGGCACATCTCAAGTTCAAAGTTGGAGTAGTTCAGGATTCATAAGTGAGGACTGGACTGAGATCAATAATGGTAGCACTGTTAAGCGGGTCCCATTATTACTATTAAAGACCAACAGAAACAAGGTATCTTGGGTGGTATAAGGTGGTTGATGAGGTGAATAGAGGAGTTAAAAACTTAAAATAACCTTGGGCTTAATATCAAGGTATTTGAGTCATCTCAGGCATCCCCCTCTCTCGTTAGCCAGTGGAGCACTAATGAGCAATTATCCATAATTTTCAAATTGTAAACTCAGTGTTAATATGAGAAATTGCTTAGTGATTAAAAATTAAAGATTATTAGTAAATTTGCTGTTATGCCTAATAAAACATTGCTAAATACTATGATAGTTACACAGTGCATTCAAAAAGTTCTGGGACTAACGTTTTAAAGACACAACTTACAATTAAATGAACTTTCTTGTATCATAATTTAACATACAATCTTTCCCACTCTATACATATTTATATTGCTATAACAATTGTTAAAAGGTATGCACATAGTTCCTATTTTGTATAACCATGTTTAAAGCAGCTGTCACATTCTTCTGAATTGTCTCTACTTTATCAAAAGGATAAACTTTCAGTGCCACCTTCAGATTAGAGAACAGAAAGAAGTCAGACAGAGCCAGATCTGGTGAATAGGGTGAATAATTATAATCTGAAGGTGGCATTGAAGGTTCATCCTTTTGATAAAGTAGAGACAATTCAGAAGAATTTGACAGCTGGTTTAAACATGGTTATACAAAATAGGAACTATGTGCATACCTTTTAACAATTGTTTTAGCAATATAAATATGTATAAAGAGGGAAAGGTTGTATGTTAAATTTTATATCTAACCGAGGTAAGCCAACCAGGGGACAGACATTACCGAATATATGTGAAACTAAGAGAATAACTAAGAAATATAAAATTGGGAACCCCAGGGTACTCAAGTTACCCCTGTTGCCAGCGGGACTGCCAGGTATGGGGGGGTTGGTGCACTACTCTGAGGGGGTTTCCCCTGCTATGGAGCAGGTGTGAATGAAAGGGTCTGTGTGGAGGAACCAGAGTGGGAACCATGATTCTATAAGCGCTTTTTGTCTTGGTCTCATATATCCATAGAGCCAGGCTTGGAAGTGCTCTAGTAAGTGGACATGGAATTTGTTGATAATCCCATGAATGGTTGGGACCGTGCCCTTGAACGCATCTAGTGCAATTGTGTGTATTGTCCACATTGCAATGGGTATTATTAGGGAGCGGAGGGTATATGGGATTGGTGACTCGATCTGGAGTAAAAAAATACTCTTTGATATTGAAAATTCCTGTTCGTTTTGAATCTTGAGCAGGCGTGCGACTCCCTGCCATATAGCTTTGGTTGGGGGGCATGTTTCTAGGCGGTGATGTAGGGATCCCTCCCCTCCACATACTGCACATATTTTGTGGAGGGAGATGGAGTGGTCCGCCGTCCTATAGGTCCTTCTCAAACAGCGCCAGGCGTTTGCTCTTACCTTTAGTTGTAGGAGTGGGTGGTGTGTCATTTTCCACATTGCATTCTGTGTGGTTAAATCATAGGGAATGTCCAGCATATCTAGGTATTCTATCCTAGCTATGCTTGGGGTTGTTGCGAGCATATCCCTCTGGGGGTGGTTTTCTGGGTTTCTTAATTTGAATTGGGGCTGGGTCGTCCCCTTCCCTGTATAGTACCCATGTTCTCTATGGTCCATCCCATACGGCGGATAGTTCAGAGGATATGTTTGAAATGAGGGGAGGTTCCATGCGGACCCGTTGCAGTAGGGTGCTTGGCAAGGTATGAAAGTAGTTTGGGTGGACTATGTGGGTTGGTTAATTTGAGCGCCTGTGCAAAGTAAGTCCTTGCTGCTCTGGACCAATGTTGTTGTGGGAGGTCTGGAGCAAGGATTTCCTTTATCCAGGTACCTAGGATGTGATTGGCATGGATCTCAAAATCTATTAGTCCCATGCCTCCGCTTAAGCGTGGGCCAAATAGTGTTTCCATCCGTATAGGAGGGTGAGAGCCAGGCCACAGCCAGCCCTAGATAAGCGCGCGAATTGAGGTTATAAAGGTAGGTGAGAAGGCTATCGCATGGGCCTGGTACCACAGTATTGGGAGGATGAGCGAGTTAGCAACTGTAACTCGTCCTGTTAGTCCTGGGGTTCTTCCCTTGAGGAAGGCGACGCGTTTGGATACCCGTTGTAACAGGTTACTTTCCATTGTCTCATTAGCATATCCCCCTGATTCTAGCCAGATTCCAAGATGTCAGACAGGAGTGGTGGTGGGAAGTGTTGCAAAGGGTAAAATAATTGGGTTTTTTCTTCGAGTGTTGGTGTGAAGTTCTGATGTTGTGGCCTAATTGTTTGTGTATTTGCCTAAGAGGATGATTTCTGTCTTCTTTTTGTTGAGTGATGCATTGCTCACCTTGGAGTATTCCTCTAGAGTGTGTTCCAGCTGTCGGGCATCTTCATTATTTGCTATACCTGCTAAGCAGTCATCTGCAAAGGCCAGTATCTTGACTGTTGGTTGTCCTTGTGCGGTTATCCCCATGAGACGTGAGTCAGTTACTCGGAGGAGCGGGTCAAAGCTGAAATTGTATAGCAGTGGGCTGAGGGGATCCCCTTGTTTGAGCCCTCTGTGTGGTTTGATATTGTTTGTTAGGAATCCAGGGCCGCATACAGCCATGGTTGCAGATTCTGTTAGGAGCATAGCCCATTTTATGAACCTTGGTGGGAGTTTGAAGGCATGTAGACATTCTTTTAGGTATGGCCAGCTAACACGGTCATACGCCTTTTCCTGATCCAAGAAGACCAGGGCACCAGTTGCTTTGGATTGGCAAATGTTTGCAACAGGGTGTATGTTGTTCCAGATTGAACGCCCTGGTATAAACCCAAACTGGTTGGGTGATAGGACGTCAGATGCAATTGCGCCTAATCTAGATGCTAGAATTTTTGTTAGAATTTTTGTGTCAGTGTTGGAGAGTGCAATTGGGCACCAGTTGGCCAGGTCCAACTTGTCACCCTTTTTATACAAGGTTATAACGTAGGATTCATGGCTCCTGGTAATAGGCGTGTTTCTAACAAACTCTGGTTCATTGACGCCAATAGGAGGGGGCGATTTGTTGAAAATATTTTTTGTAAAATTTGTAGGGTATCCCATCAGGCCCTGGGCATTTCCTACGTGGTGCACCGCGAATTGTTTCCCAAAGCTCCTCCCGTGTGATAAGGGATAGTATATTATAATTTGCAGGTGTACTTTGTATCTTGACAGATTGAATAAATTCTTTACTTTTTTGTGGATCTGTTGGCATATCACAATATAATTTGGTGTAATAGTGGTGTACTTCTGCCTTGACCTCCTCAGGGTCAGTTGCCATGGTGCCATTGGTCTTGCGGACCTGTGTGCACATGGGCTGGTTTCTGCGGGAGTGGAATTGGTGGAAAATGTATGTCAAACAGGTTTTGCCTTCCTTTATGAACTTACCTTTGTTTGATACTTTGATTCTGTGTTGGTGTTCAAAGATGAGATTATTAAGTTGGGCTGAAATTTCTGCCCATTTGCGTCCCCAATTAAGGCTATAGCCAGATCTCAGAGTATTTATTTCCAGGTGGTCTAGTTCTGCCAAGGTACGCTTGATTGTGGCTGTGTCCGCGGTGTACTTGCGTGATGCAATATGTCAGGTTTTGTTGATTAAATCTTATTAAGATTTTCCAATGTTCTGATGGGATCTGAAGTGAATAGGGCTGTGAATTCTGGGTTTGTAGCCTTGTTTTCAACCCAGTCAGATATCTCAGACAATCTTATATTTTTTGGGTGAAGCTTTCTCTAAGGCGACACCTGTGTGTGGGATTGGGTTGGCGCTAACTGTACCATAACTAATCGGTGATCAGAAAAATTGATATTTTTTTGTTGTAAATTTAGATATTCTTGAGTGGTGGGATTGTGGAATGAGGATGTGGTCAATACGACTCATTGATATGAGCAGTCCCTCACATATGTTGGGTCTTGTCATATGGGGAAGGAATGGTGAATTGGGGGGAAAGCATCCTGTAAGCCAAGAGATGCCTTCATTGTGCGATATTCAATGTGCCCAGGTGGGTATCCCCTGGGATTAGGCCATCGATCTGTATTGGGGTTATCCCAGCAGTTGAAATCACTTAATATGATGATATCTGGTGGGAGGGTGAGGGTAGAAATTTTTAAATTTTTTTTTCTCTCAGTTGCAGTGCATGGTGCATAGATACATGCTAACGAGATTATTTTATCTTGGCGTGTGATTGTTGCTACCAAGACTTGACTGTGCAAGTGTGATGATGAATTTGTAATTTTAAATTTTTTGTTGTTTTGGACTATCACCCCACAGTGAGACGTCCATACTGATTGTGATGGTGAGACCCTGGTTGACCAGGATTCTTCTTCCCCTTGTAGGCAGTGGGTTTCTTGGATGGTCAAGATGTCTACAAGAGGTTTTTGCAGGAATGCCAACTTTTTGGCTTGGGGCGTAAGAGCCCTGGCTCCCACGATATTGAACTTCCCTATTGACACTGAGGTGCCCTCGGCGCCTCAGGAGCAGTTGGGAGGAGCCTCTGGTCCTATCCCACCGCGGCTCATTTTGGCCATGCTCCGCATCTGTACTCCAACTCTTTCACTGCCATTGTTGGTTCCCTTGATCTGAATCAATGATTCAAGGGAATTGTGGTTTTTTGCATTTGCGTCAACTTTTCCTGCAAAGGTCTCATATTGATTTGATGCGGGTTGTTGATTAGATTTTATATTTTTGAGGTTCAACTTTGTTGCATTGTGCACCGCATTTTCACCCAAATTGCAGTTGCATTGTTCCTCAGTATGTGCATGACTGATGACGCTTTGTGGCTCAGTCTGGTTACTGTGAAAATTTTTGACCTGGGCATATTGTTCTGATTGGTTGGTTCAGTGAATATCTGAAATATCCTCCTGAATTTGTCCATGGTTAATGGCGGATTCCGCATGTGCCGCCGCTTCAGCCGCTGCTCTCTTGCGGGCTTTTTGTGCTGCTTTATGCTGTTTACTTGTAACTGGGTCCACGATGGAGTATAGTCCATCTTCACCCCAGCGGAATGGGTGGTGGCCATCAGTCATTTTGGCAAAGTTTTCATTATCTTCATCCATAGCTTCTTCACAAAAATCATTTTCCATTAAGCCCTCTTTTACAGGGCATGCATGTTCCTTGTGGCCATGTGAGCCACAGTGGTTGCAAAAGGGTGGTGCGCGTTCCGGTGTAGCTTGGAATGCAGCCAACTGGCCCCCATCTGCAAAGTGAAATTCTTCTGTGCGGGGAATTCTTGATAAATCCTCTTCCACTTCTGGGAAGGGGTTGATTACAGCGATAGCTTTGCCCGTGCACAGGTCGGGCATTAAGCAAAATCTCTGTAATTAGAGTTGTTGGATTTCTCCGTAGGCCACAAGACCTTTGCGGAGTTCCTCCTCAATTACCTTATGAGGAAGGTTGGTGGGGAGCGAGTCAAAGGAGATGAACAAAGTTTTTGCTTTTTTCCATCTGATGCATGTGGTGCGCACAATTTTTTTGCCCTCAAGGGAGGGCAATTTATGTGCAGATTTTTGCTGTGGCATCAGCTTCATCAGCTGTTTTAAAACCAATATTGATCCAGCTGTGGCCCACGTTGTTGATGGCTACGTACACCGCGTGAGGGAAAAGTGAGGGCTGTGCCTCCTATGTTTTCTCCCACAGGGTCAGTGACTCATCCCCAAGGAAGAGTCTAATCCTGTGTTCCACCTTTGACAAAGGTTGGTTGAATTGAATGTACATGTATTGCACGTGCTTTACAGTACATACCATAAAACCCAGACAGTGTCTGAGTTTGCGATTTTTTTATGGCTTGGGTTCCTGGTCCCCCTCCAGAGCGTTTCTTGCCCTTAGTTGCACCGTTAAGCGCACCGCTTACCACGACGTTCGCCCATGTTGTATTATTATTGTTATTAAAGTCGCCCATCTTTCCTGTGTGTGATTATCCAAAATTGCTGTTTGAATCAAATCGTAGTAACTAAAGTGATTGTTATGATAAAGAAAGACCGTTGTATGTTTTTATTTATGATAAAAGAAAGTTTATTAATTTGTAAAGTTGTGCCTTTAAAAAGTTAGTCCCAGAACTTTTTGAATGCACTGTGTATTTTAGGCCTTAATCTTAAGTAACCACAAAATCTTAGATATACTGTCAATAGCAATAATAAATAGATGACATCAATTGTCCAAAATTAGATTGTAGCCCCAACGTTGAGGCTTTACTAAGCAATAATCAACAATCTCCTTCTGGATGGTATTCCCAAAAGTGTAGGGCAATATTTAATCATGGCTAAGTAAGAGTTTCCTCTAGGATGCATTTTCACGTTATAAGGAACATCATGATTCATCAACTATGGGCACCCTGGAGATAAAGTGTCAACTATATTAAATTAAGGTGTGATTTAGTGTGGGATAACTAAAAAAGTCTCTGCAAATGGTTTGAGTAATGGAAGACCTGCTCTTAGCCAAATTCAGATAGTACAGAATGAAACAGGCTTTCTAAACCCTCTTTAACAGGCTGGAGGACCATGTTAAGTACTGTTAGTAGATTTCATTGAAAGTTTACCCATCTCCCATAGGTATGACGCGATCATGGTGGTTGTAACTCACTTTACAAAGTGTTATAAAATTAGCGGATTTGTTGAGATTCGCCATAAGGGTTTTTACACAGGGTTAATCCCACTGAGCAATAGAACGGACAATTTGAAGATTGTCAGTCCTTAAAACACACCCTTTTTTTAACATCGATGAATCCCCCCTTGGGTTGGGACCATCTAGTAAAAAAAAACACCCTTTTATAAAAAGAATATAACAAAATAGAGCTATGTCCCCAATAACACTTCTTTATTTTCAATATAATATCTTCAGCGGATCCTCGCTGTTCCATTCCCTCTGAACTACTAAAAACCACCTTCCCTCAATCACCTTATCTTGCATATATCTCAGCGACTTCAGATGCTGCCATCTCCTTGGCTTAGTAATTCAGTTCGCCATATTTCAATGGTTCAGGCAATGCTTCATCTATTAGATTCACAATCGCCTAACTTGAGGCGATTTACCACTATCGATTGTACATAAATATCTCCTAATCGCCTAATATAGAAGTGATCTAATAACCATCCAATCTAAATTAATATTGCCTCATCTCAAGGCGCTCTAAAATTGTACCTCATACTCAGGCTCGGCGGATTTTACCCATTCTGCCATACCAACTTTAAGGTTTATCATCCAGTCATATCTGAATCGTGACATTACCCCCTTGACTGGATGATAAGGCTCTTATTTCTTATATGGCTGAAGGAACTTTACATGCACTTGGTTGATGATCCGACCACTGCAGGGTCCTTGATAGTATATGCATCTATACCTGTCTTCTCAATAACTTCAAAAGCCCAATCCAGATACTGGTCAACTTGTGCTTCCTCCCATAACCATGTTGATAGTGGAACAGAACCATGTCCCCATCTTTGAACTGGGCTAGCCCATTACGCCATACCTGAACTTCCACCTGATTCTTTATCTTCATGAACAAGCTGAATGCGTATGCTTTGGTTTGCAATTTGATTTAAGTACCAGTAAGCATCATCAGATAACTTTGTAGGTTCTTTTCACTGGTATCTTCCACACAGGCATAGAGCAGCGCCAGAAGAGAAGGGTGACGTCCATACAGCAATTGAAAAAGACTCTTTCCCATAGCGGAATGGTAGCTCATGTTATATGCGAAGATGGCGGTGGACAGCAGGGAACTCCAGTCTGAAGGTTGATCTGTTACCAGTTTATGGAGTATATTCACCAAAGTACCATTCACTCGCTCAACCATCCCATGAGACTCAGGGTGATACAGGGTTGTCAGAACCCTGAAGACGGCAATAAGCTCATTTAGCTTTGAAAAGATGTGGGAAGTCAAGTTAGTTTTGTTATTGGTAATGAGGAACCGAGGGCAGCCATGTCGCTGGATAATACATTCATAATGAACTTGGCCCCAGTGACCGCCCCCAAATCCCATATTGCCCGCGCTTCAACCCATCAGGTCAAGTGGTTGATCGCCACCAGAATGTACTTGGACTGGTTAGCTCCCATTGGCAGAGGGCTAACGACATCAATAGAAATCATGTGCCAGGCAAAGTGTGGTTTCACTAACCATTACGCAGTCTTCTGGTGGCACAGCTTTTTCCACTTGGCACTGGTGGCAACAGGAAATGGTTTCAAGCACGTCAAAGTTCATGCTTTCCCAATAATAATGGGGGCGTAACAATTCCAACGCCTTGCGCATGCCACCATGTCTGATGGCCCTATGTGCTTATCATGATAATATTAGGCCGTGTCAAGGGCTGTGGGAAGTTCACGTTTGAATCGCCATTCTGCTTGTACAACTCACCATTCTGCTGAAAGGTTTGGCTCTCGATTCTTTCAACGCCTTTATGACTTGTGGAGGCTCAATGTCATACTTTCCGCTGAGCATCTTATCGAACATCATGTCACCCAGATCCGCTGTAACTGCAATATTGGGCATCTCAATAAACAATCTGCGTTCTGGTGCTTAGCTCCAGGTCAGTGGAGGATCTTAAAGTTGTAAGCCTGTAGTTTGAGGGCCCATCGAGCTAGGCGCCCTTCTGGCTCATTGAGGTTTTGCAATCAGCGTAACAAATCATGATCTGTTACAACCTTAAACCTCACTCCATGCAGATATACCCTAAATTGCCTATAAACATAAATTACCTCTAAGCACTCAAACTCAGTCATAGTGTAATTATTTTTGCGGCAGTTCAGGCTTCGACTGCAGTATGCCACTGGTTGTTCCTCTCCTTCATCATCTTTCTGAGATAGGACTGCCCCTATAGCAGAAAGGGATGCATCCGTCTGAATGATGAACTCTCTATCAAAGTTTGGATAGCACAGTACAGGCGCACTGATTAGCGCTATTCAAAGTGTATCAAGGAGCATTGGCTGCGCTCCGTCCATTCAAATGCAACTTCTTTCTTTAGTAGCTCAAACAGCGGACTGCCAATACAACTAAAGTTAGGTATGAAGCGGCGGTAGTAGCTGACCATCCTTAAAAAGAATTGTAAATCCCGCTTACTAGTTGGTGTAGTCATCTTTTGGATAGCCTCCACCTTGGACAGTTGGGGATTCAGCCCAGTCGCATCTACTATAAACCCTAGGTACTCCAAATGGTCTTTAAAAGAAATGGCATTTTTGAGGCTTAACCTTGACGTTGGCCTCAGCCAGCCAGCGGAATGCCTCCTCCAGATGGGTAAGATGCTCAGAAAATGTTTGCAAAAAACATTGATATTACTGAGGTGCACAAGGATGCATGACAGCTTCAGGCTGCCGAAAATTGTGTCCATGTCCCCTTGAAATGTAACTGGGTCATTACACAGCCCTTGTGGCATATGAGTTGACTGAAAGAGCCCTTTGGAGGTGATAATGGCACATTTCTCCTGTTCCTCAATGGGTAACTTGACTTGCTAGTAACCTGATATCAAATCCATCGCTGAGAAATAACAAGCTCCGCCCAACCAATCCAGTGCATCATCAATCCACAGCAAGGGATGCAAGTCCTTTTGGTAATACTGTTGAGCTTCCGGTAGTCTAAAACTACCTGTTTGGTACCATCCTTTTTTTTACAAATAAGATAGGTGAAGACCACAGACTCTTCAAAGGTTCAAGCATCCCTTGCTCCAGTAGCTTTTTGATCTCCTCTTTCACAACTTCTTCCGCTGCCTTTGATTAGCAGATTGGTCATGACCTTATGGGAGGATGATCCCCAGTTTTTCACCCAATGGACCACCCCCGCGCATCCTAAATCATGGTCATTGACAGCAAAATTTCTTTATATTTTTGAAATAAAGCTATCTCTTGATCCTTCTGTACTTCTGATAACCCCAGTAAATTATCACGCAGTACCAAAGTTATTATGCTGGACTGTGGTTTAACAGGTAACCCAAATTCGTCCAGCGACCTGAATTCATGGACCTGGAGGACCTCCCCAACATGAATCAAGTGTAATTATGCCACTACTTGATGTCAGCGGATTTGCAAGGGTTCCTTTTGCAGATTTTCAAGTATAACTTGATTTCTCCATGTCCTGGGATTATAACATCTGGAGCCATATGGGGCTTGAGCTGCGATTGATGATAAGGCCCAATAACTTCCCCATATAGCCTGTGTGGTACTTCTACCTCCAGTTCAGTGTTCACTATTACCCGGTGACCAGAGGGGATAGATATAGGTCCAGCAGCTCGGAGAGGAAGCCCCTGATATTTATATATCTGCTGGGAAAGGGCCTGGGTCCTCTTTTTTACTTGATTCTAGCACACTGAAATCGCCCCATCACTATAGGCAAGGTTGATATATCCCATGTGCACCAAGTCCTTTGCCACTATGCTGGAGGCAAAGTAAATTGGGATCCGTTGCCCCACAAGTTCAAATATCTCCTCTGTCATATTAATGACTGTCCCATAGTGTTACATAAAAGTGGTTGCAATTAAAGTTTCGTAATTATCATTTGCAACACTATTACTGGGGCTACAATGACAATCTACCTGAATTGCAGCGGAAGCACGCTATAGGCTCCCTCATAAACCGTGTTATAAGCTCCAGTGGTCCCATATAACATCCAGTGTTCCATGTCAGGTTTTAATGTCAACTTAGCCACTAACTTAGTGGAAACTATGTTAGCTGGAGCGCCCGTATCTATTATAGCGCAGACTTGGGGTTTGGCTACAACAACGTCACAATATGTACATTATGAGTATGATTTATTTTTACTGTTTAATGCATGAACATTTGAAGAATCCTTGTTTTCCCAGGAAACCAGAAATCCCCTCACCAATCTTTGGGGTATGTTTTGAGGATAGTGGGGACCAGGAGGACAACGTTTAACCCTTGCAAAGAAGGTGCATCTATGGATGGGTCCAACTTGTCTGGAAACTCAGTCAAGCATCTGACAAGCATAGGGAATAAGCTGCCTTGAAGATCCTTCTTCCGCCACCGCTTTGGGCTAAACTTGTTTCAAAATTATTCACCCTTCCACCCAGCTGCTGATATAGGAATGCATCATCATTCTAAGGAACTTCTGCTGTATATACTTTAATAGGTTCAGTTGGGACGTTCAAGTTTGGGCTAGTGGAAGTAGAGATACCATCTCTATTCCTCTCTGACTTTTTCCCTGATAGTACTGTTCCCATTGTACGTGATGGACCTGATGATTGGGAAACCTTGACCCGGGTGCCCAGGGTGACCGCATTTAAACCAATTATCCTGTAGGGCCTGTGTCCTTGATTATTATAATAGGAGTTTTGCTGATAATATGAGTATGGGTGATCAGCGTAATTAAACTCAAATTGATAATTGGACTGTTGCTGATAAACAGGTCTGAGGTGAAAGTTGAACTGCTGGGGAAACTCAGCAGAAGCGACCTGGATGGAAAAATTGCCCCAAGTGTAAAGGCTCAACAATGGCGATGGTAGGTTTTTATTCAATTTTGGGGGAAGAAAAAGTAGAGGAAAGATGGCACAAAATACAAAAAATTTTTGAGGAGGGGTACGTCGTCCTCTAGATATGGAGCTATGGCATTGAAAAGCTCCTGTTATGGGTTCATAGCGGAAGTCATTGCAATGCACACATTAGCTTCATATAGAACTCCTGCCCCAATTAACACTCTGGCTTCCACCATAATTTAATCAGCAAACGCAGTGAGGGTCTCGTTATGCTGAAACCCAATGGTCAAGAACTCTGCCTTCCACTGCACCATTTTCACGGTTCCTCCAAACAACCATAGCACAGTATCCTTCACTTCTTGATAGGTAATGAAACTGTTTGGAAGATAGCAAATAACTTGGTCGGCGCTTCAAACATCCAAAGTGGATATTAACAATTTTGCGTTATGATGACCTTAAGCTCCTTCTACTTAAAACTCAAATAATTTAAAAAATCCATCGATGTTTCCATCACGATCAAATGGAGGCAACTTATCAATACAAACCTCCTGCATATGCTCCTCCTTCCATTTAAGCACAGCATTCAAAGTGAGAAAGAGTTCAGCATACTCCACTGGGGCAGTATGACGTGCAGATACCTGTAGCCACAAGATGGATGTGACATGGCCAGCAACTGAAGAAAATTTATTATTGTGATTGATCAATGGGCCCTGTAGTTAGCACCACTTTTATAAAATTGGCAGATTAGTTGAGATTTGCCATAAGAGTTTTTTCAGAGGGTTAATCCCACTGAGCAATATAACGAATGATATGAAGATTGCCAGTCCAAAAAACACACCTTTATAGAAATAAATATAACAAAATGGAGCTATGGCTCAGATAACACTTCTTTATTTTCAATATAATATCTTCAGCGGATCCTCGCTGTTCCATTCCCTCTGAACTACTAAAAACCACCTTCTCTCAATCACCTTATCTTGCCTATATCTCAGCGACTTCAGATGCTGCCATCTCCTTGGCTTAGTAATTCAGTTCGCCATATTTCAATGGTTCAGGCAATGCTTCATCTATTAGATTCACAATTGCCTAACTTGAGGCGACTTACCACTATTGATTTTACATAAATATCTCCTAATCGCCAAATATAGAAATGATCTAATAACCATCCGCTCTAATTCAATATTGCCTCATCTCAAGGCGCTCTAAAATTGTACCTCATACTCAGGCTCAGAAGATACTACCCATTCTGCCATACTGACTTTAAGGTTTATCGTCCAGTCAAATCAGAATCAAAACACAAAATATTCTATCTTTATCCCCAATCTATGGCAACCACTATGGCTGAGGACATGGCACGGTTGTTTGTGGCAAACGTGTTTTCCCTGTTTGGGGTCCCCTAAGAATAATTAGCAATAGGGATCTCAGTTTACCTTGCAATTATGGCAGGCCTTATATGGAATATAAAAAATAAGACTTGAAGATTTAGGACTACCACCACAGTCAGTTGGCTGAATGAAGCGTACTAAAAAGTCCTTGGAGCTTAGCATTTTATCCTATACAACTTCTTCAAAGAATTTCATGCGCAGAGGACCTCCCTCTGGACCAGTTGCATACATTAACTCCCTTCAATTATCAATGGGATGTCAACTATGCTAACATGGGATACAATCCTGTTTCACTATTGGTCCTCAAACGCATAGTAACATTGCATTTTATTCGTGGAAGGCTGACCAGGGGATGGACACTACTGATATGTAAACTAAAGAAACTAATATCAGCAAGGGGCACCCCAAAAGAAGCAAAGCTATCTCATGTTGCCTGCGGAAAGTCAAGAAATGGAAAGGGGTTACGTGAGTAGGGACGTGTGCAACTATTGAACACGTGTGTAGGAAGGGGTCTGAAGTAATGAACCAAACTAAAAACCAGGATGAGACCAACTGACAGCGATGGGATGGTAGGTATCCAAACAACCAAGCTTGAAAGTGGTCCACAAGGTGCGTTGGAAGCGGCGTACAGCTTCCTGGAGGGTGGGAGTAGAGCCTGAGATAGCATCCAAGACAACCGTGTGGATAGTCCACATAGCAATTGCAACCACTAAGGCTTGGAGGGAAGATGGTATAGGTGAAATAAAGGACAAGGCGAAGATGTCCTTAGATAGGCTGAATGACTGTGTCTGAGCCTGGCGAAAGAGACGCTGAACCTCACACCAGATCGCTTTTGATGGGGGGCACTCCTCCAGGAGGTGAACCAAATTTTCATACTGGTCACACACGACAAAAGATGAGTTTAAAGCATTAAAGTGCTCGGCAGTATGGTATACCCATCTCAAGCAGCGCAACACATGGGAACAAATAACAGCTGCATAAGAGGGTAGTGGGCGTACAAACAAATGGCTTTCTGTGTATCGAGGGAGTAGGGTATGTCCAACATATCCAGATAATCCACCCTGGCCATGACAGGGGTCCTCATGAGTATCACATTGTTCAGAATGGCTTGTCCTTGTACTTCCTGGGTGAACCAAGGAGTAGGGCGCCCCCTCTTGGCGGTGTGTCCACTGATGCAAATTCTCCACTCAGCGCTCTGCATGGAGAGAAGAATTTTTTTGAAGTGGGGTGACGTCCCATGTGGGCCCGCAGCAGAAGGGTTTGAGGCAAGATACTTTAACAGAGAGTGGGGGTGGGTAGGATTTCTAAGGCCCAGGACACAGAAGAAGTTGGGGAAAGCCGCGTGTGACCAGTGCTGGGCTGAGAGCGTTGGGCTGGTGACTGCAGCGATCCAGGTGCCAAGCTTTTTGGCGGCATGGACCTCAAAGTTGAGCAGGCCCATGCCACCACTATGGCGAGTGCCAAACATGACATCCAGGCGCACTGGCGGTGGGCGGCCTAACCAAAGCCACCCTTGCAGAAGGGTGTATAGTGACTTGAAGATTAAGGGGAAAAGCGATGGCTTGGGCCCCAAACCAAACTTTAGAAAGGAGCATAGAGTTGGCTAGCACTACCCTGCCTGTAAGGGAGGTTTGGCGGGCTCTGAGGGAAGTTATGCGTCATTCATAACGTTGTCCAGGATATGGTGCTCCATCACCGTTGAGGCATACCCTCCTGCCTCTAGCCACACCCCCAAATGGCGGACTGGACCAGCGGTGGGTCTTGGCACAAAGGGGAGCATGACCGGGGCGGTGTGGGGTGGGCAGGGTAAGTAAACCCGTGAGCAAGTTGCTGAAGCAGGTAGAAAACGGGGCACTGGGGACCAGCGGGCTTGGTACTGACCAAGGAGAATGATTTCGGTTTTTGAGGCTTTAAGTACCGCGTTACTTACCCTGGAGTAAACCTGGATAGTAGCTTCAAGCGCGCGTGCATCATAATTGTTTGACACCCCAACCACACAATCATCAGAAAATTCCAATATCTTGACTGGTGCTTGGATTTGCACATGGACACCAGTAAGGCTGGCATTTACATTGTGAAGAAGTGGGCCATGGCTGAAGTTATACAAGCGTGGACTTAGAGGGTCCCCTTGGCGTAGGCCCCTTTGGGGGCGAACTACATCCGTGAGGAAGCCAGGGCCACGCACAGCCATTGTGGCAGACTCCGTGAGCAACATCACCCAATTAATAAAACGATAGGAGAGGTGGAACTTGTGGAGGTAGGCTTTGAGGTAATCCCAGTTGACTCTATCTTAGGCCTTCTACTGGACTAAAAAAACAATTTCTCCAGAAGCCGTGGATTGGCAAACTTTGGCTACAGTATGTATGTTGTCCCAAGTAGATTTTTTGGGAATGAAACCAAATTGCTCAGGGGAAATGAGAACAGAGGCAACTACCCCTAGTCGGTTTGCCATGATTTTAGTAAAAAGTCCAGTATCTGTGTTGGTAAGTGATATGTGGCGCCAGTTGTCTAAGTCCAGCTTATCCCCTTTCCTATATAACGTTATCATGTAGGCCTCTTGGCCTCCAGGGAAGAGGCACGTTTCCATTAGGCATTGGTTCATTGAGGTAAGCAGCAGAGAGGAAAATTATTTGAAGTATTTATTATAGAACTCATAAGGAATGCCATCTGGACCTGGGTAATTCCTTTACAGTACATTGCTAATGGCAGACCAGAGTTTGTCCCAAGAGATTAAATTCATCAACTCCGGTTAATGGGAAATGGTGCAGATATGTGCAATTTTGAGAAAATTGTCAACTTCAGCCAATGAACTGGATTGGTACAATACAATCTGGAGTAATAATTTTTAACTTTGATTGCCACTTTGGCTGGAGTATCTGCGATGGATGGTCTGGCCGCCTCACATGTGTGCAGGCCAAGCTTTGTTTCAGTGTGAAGAATTTTCAAAAAAAGTGGAGCACGTTTCACCTGGCATTATATGCTTTGCCTTATTCTGAACACAAACTTGATGCTTGTGTTGTCCTAACAGTGCATTTAGGCGAGTGGACACTTCTGCCCACTTACGACCCCAAGTTGGGCTGTAGCCTGCCACTGGGACATTAGATTCCAGGTGGTCCACTTTTGCAAGCATGCAAAAATGACTGCCGAGGCAGCCTAAGAGCGAGGTGATGAAATGTGGCATGCCTGGAAGATAGTGTTCACTTTGAAGGTTGACCAGATAGAAAGTGGGTCTGCAAACAACGTTGTGGTAAATTCCAGAGCCGAGGTTTTGGTGTCCACCCACGAGGAAAACCTGGGCGATGTGATCTTGGCGGGGCGTAGTTTGCACCACACTCAGCGCCTGTGCCGCTGGATGTAATAAAGAGAAGGAAATCAATACCATCCTGTGGTTGGATAAATCGAGTTTTGTCATCATAAAGTGGGCAGTTTGAGACTGAATTCCAATGGTGCGAGAATAAGGTCAAGGTGGGGCATAGACCTTAGCTGGCCGTTGTGCACATGGGGATGAGACATGTTTGTGAGAAGCGGTGCATGAAGCGGCAGAGTATCAAACAACCCCAAAGTGGCCTTTAGAACGCAAAGTTCTACATGCTTTGCGGGGGTGTAGGTGACAAGGGCCATTTGTCAGTGGCTGGGTTGGTCCAGAAGTTCATGTCACCTACAACAAACGGGTCAGGGGGAAGCAGGAGGGAAATATTGGCTTAGAAGAATTCCCAACGATCATATGCACAGGTTGGGGCGTATATGTTAATGATAGCGTGCACTTCATCATCCCATGAAAAGGATACAACAAGGACACAGCCGTCGAGGTATGATGTTGACAAAATAAATTTAAAATTATGGGTCACTCAAATAAGCACCCCACAATGTGGTGACCAAAAGAAAAGGGAAGGGTGGAGCATGGTTGCCTATATTTCCTCTGCACCACATGGACTGTGGGTTTCCTGAATGTCCAGGATGTCCACGGGTAAATTATTTTTCAAAAACTCAGTTTCCTAGCTGGTGTTGGTGAGTCCCTAAGTCCAGCGATGTTCAACATCCCTATAGTAAATGCTCCCCCATCGCACCTTAGGTGCAAGGGGAAGGGCACCCATGCCCTTCAGCCTTCTCTTTTTCAGCACGTCGCTGTATGGCAGCACGGGTATTCTATGTTACAGAGTATGTTTCATCATGGGTTGCTTTCATGGTGAGGTAAGAATTGGTTTTGACTTCTGCTTATCGCCCCTTGGAATTTTTTCTCGGTGTGGTGTGCACCTGTGGTGCACCATTGCATGTGAATGAAATTTTGGAAGGTAGATTGGTGGGTGACTCAGCTTCAATTGAGGCTTGGTAGCATTGGGTGGGTTAATCTGACTCACCCATCGGTTCATCAGCTTGGGTGGCCCAATCTGATTGGTAGAAGGATTTGTGAGCCGCTTCCACAGTGAATGACTCAATGTCCTCCTGGAGCTTGGTGGGCGGGATCATGAATGCGGCCATGGCTGCCGCCTTGGCCGCCACTCTGTGGGCCTTCTTGGCCTTCTTATGCTCCTGCGGGGACACAGGCTTCACTTGAATGTAGCACCCAGGCGCGCCCCACAGGAAGGCAGCGTTGGAGTCTATTGCTAGTTCATAGTGGGCGTCTACACCGCACATTGCACCCAGATGATTTCAATTTGAGTAATGCCCTCCTTGGCGGGGCAGGTATGGGCCTTGTGACCAAAAGCGTGGCAGAAGGTGCAGATAGAAGGCGTGCTATCCACGGTGACCCAAAATGGGCGGAATTCTTGCCCATAATTTCCACAAAGTGGTGTGGGAGATTTGGGCAAAATTCTGCTACTCCTGTAGATGGGGTGAGAATAGCAATTTCTTTGCCTGTGCACAGGTCCGTCATGAGCGTAAAGCACTGAATCTCAAAGGATTGGATTTCCCCATATTTGGTAAGCCCAGTCTTCAGGTGGTGCTCCAGCACAGTTCACTTAATTGTTGTAGGTAGGAAGTCAAAAGTTACGAAAATTTGGTTAGATTCAGTCCAACGAGTGCACTTTGTGTTGGCTACCCGTTGACCATCCAGGAGGTCCACCATCATCTACGCTTTTGTGGCTTTGTCTGCCGCATTTTTGCTTTTGAACCCAAGATTCAGCCAACTGTGAGGTATGGAGTGCGGTGCAACATACACTGCATTATGGAAATGTGTGTGTACATCTCCACAAAACTTCTCCCAAAGCACTGGTTGTTGTATATCCATGAAGACTTACACCCCATGCTCCACTGACAAGAGTGGCTAGGAGTGCAGCTTATTGATGAACTGGTTGCAGCGCGCTTGCCAGGCCAAAATTTCCAGGAAAATGCTAACCGCCGGTTTTTTACTATTAATTTTATCTAGGCTGCTGGTGTTGCTGGGGTGTTTACAAAACTTGTTTGGTGTGGGGCCCACTTCTGAGCCCTTAACTTTGCTCGCCCAACTGCTACCTGACATTGGGTGTACACTAATCTCCTCGATGAAATTAATAAACTTACCTAGACTTGAATTGGATTTGTTGCAAAAGTGTTTACAACGATAGAGAAAATTTCCACATAGTAACATTCCAGCTGCAGATTTCTTCATTACACACATCCAGGTGGTTCATCAACATGTGCAGAGCCAGCTGACTAAATCAACCAATGATACAAGAATTTTCTGGACAAAAAAATGACATAAGGTCTATATCTAGTTAAGAATTTGATCTGATTATGGTGGCTACCAAGATTCTTCACCTGAAAGTATCATACTAAAAAGTTGTCTTGAAAAGGGGCAGGACATTTTCCTATTACCAAGTTCTAAACAAATGCGCTTTTCACCTGGAACTGCCCCCTCACTGAAAAATTATACCTCTTTTCCCATGCTTCCTCATTTTCACCTTTTTAAAGGAAAGAAGCTGGTGGAGGATGAGCTAATTATATTTGAAGGAGCACCTGAGTTTGAATTAAAAAATATTATAAGTGCACGTAAGGTGAAATGCCAATTTCACTACCTGGTGTTATGAAAGGAATACTCAGATTATAATAACAGCTGGTTTCCATACAAGAGTTGACTAAATGTCGCATGTTTTTGGAGAAATTCACAAGGTAAATCCAAATGCACCCGCACGTACTCCCCACCTAAGTCCGCCACCCTAACTATCATCCTACTTCCTACTCCCTGCAAGAATTGCGCCCTTACAAAAGCCCCAGAAAGAGGTGTGAGTATTTCTTTCAAGGAAAGGGTGATATAAGATCCCAGGAGCTAGTTACCAAGCTGGACAGGGCTCTTCATCTCTTTTGAACAAAAAAGGGTTCAAATCAAAGGCTTTCCTATTAATTAAATAACTGATCCAGGGCATACTCTGGATAATATATGGGTAGCAGCAGCCCCTCCCTATCTATTTCTCCCCACTCCCAAAGTCCCCTCCCAGGCCCAAATCTACCATCATTTATGAAACTTCATAACAATTAATGAAAAAATTCAACAATTCTTCCTCAAATTTAGAAACGTTTATAATGTTAAAGCTTTTTAGTGCAAAACTCATCTTATGCAGAAAGCTTCAAGAGGCGCCTAAGTTTTTGCAGAAAACCTTACACATGGGATAATCCAGGTGAAGTTTCTTTACAGTAAAATACTTAATAGAGCTAAAGTTTAAAGGAAAATAGTGCCAAACATGGGGGATAGTATTAATAGATTCCAAGAAGAAGAGATTATGAGGTTAATCGTAATACAAAATTGTAGATTAATCTGTAAAAGGAACTAATCTGGAAAAGTGTAAGCATGATTCCAGCCCTGAGAACTCATGATACCATGCATCCGACTCCCCACGGTACAAGGCTCTGCAAATTTTAGTGTGAAGGCTGTTGAATTATTTGCTATTTTCAATTATCTTAAATTAATATCCCAAAAATCTTTTTTCATTAATTCAAATTATATAAATTCACAAATTCCATCTTGTTAGCGTTCATACTAAAGATTAGCCCAAAACGTCTCAGTATCAGGCCAATAAACTGTTTGGCTGTCCTCCTCCAGGATTAGAATTCTGAATTTAATTAATTATTGCTAAATGAACCTTTACACTTAAGTGGACTAGAATTAAGAAAGAAGACTCAATAATTTTCACTGGACGAGACTACATCTCAACGCAGAGATCGCTATCTGGAAGACCTTGCACAATGTAAGGGCTTTTTAAAACTGGTCACTTGAAGTGATTGCACCTTGACAACCATACTGAATGAGAGGTAATGATCCTGAACGAAGAGTATTTTAGCGCCCTATCTGCCAAAGGACACCTATAACTTATAGATATCAAAAGCATTTATATATCTAAAGTTTAACATATATTTTCCCTATTAAATCTATATCAATCTTTTACCTCTTTGTATGTTAAAATAAATTAAAATCATAACCATGATAGTGCATATAAAACAGACCATGAAGAAGCAAAAGTGCTACGGCATTGTCTCTACAGCCATTCCAATCAGTCAAGACATCCTAAAGACAACTCACAACTTCTGTTACTACTGAATCAGGCACCCACAATTTTTTATATTTGGGGAATCCTTTTGTGAAAACCCAAAACTTGGTGCTCACTACAGGCGTGCCCCAAGCTGTAACCGGTTAAAAATTCAATTATAAAACATGGAAGATAATGTTAATAACAGATCCCCTCCCTCCAATAAGAGATGAGCATTACTTGATGAGTAATACTTCACAATTTGAAAAACATCTGATTTAACATGAGAGTCTAGAATTCTGGGCTACCTTTGAGTTCCATCTTTCCCATTCTGACCCAAATCAGTTTTATAATCAAACTGGCAATCTATCCAACACATCCAGAAGATATAGGTGGGTTCTATTCAATGAGATCTGATATAGTCATTTGTGAGCTTCTGATGTCCCTTCCTATGTTCAAAGACTTTAAGGCTCAGCTGCCTTAGCTAGCAATATATTGGGTGGTGGATTTAACCTTAGTTATTTTTGTTCATATATCCAGCCCTCCATCATCTCCTCCAATTGCTGGGGGTACATCAAAATATTTTACGCCAGCTGAGATTAGTAAGAGCCTTATGCCAGACTTGGTCAAATTTTGTGATACTGACTCCAATTATGTTTGTGACAATTGAGAAGCTATCCAGGACAACTGTAATCTCATCAATGACGCCCAAAGTCAAGTCTCCCTGTTGGACTCTTGGATCTCAGAAAATATGGATACCCAACTTACTCAGCGACTACAAGGTGTGGTTTCCTAGGTACATGAGTATGTCCACAATGCCACTATAAAGGGTACCACGAAATCCCTAGCTTTGGAATCCATTTTGATGCAACAATTGTTTAACGTAGAAGCCATACATGATCTGCTTCAGCGCTGAGGTGACACCGTCACTGTAGGACAACAGTGGCCCAAAGGCCCTGAATACCCTAAAGATACAAGCTGTGCTGAGGAGGCTAAAGGATAATCAAGCTCCAGAGGTCCCCCTGGACCCTTGGCACCCCTGGGTTATCAGCTTTACCAACTAAAGGCTCTGAGGTCCCCATGCATATTAAGATGCTCAAGAAATTGGAGTCTCACATAAAATTTAAAAATCATTGTTTAAAGTTGTGGAGTTTACCCTGATAGGAGCCCCACCAATCCTGCTGTCACCTTAGGTGCACTTGACTCTCAAATGGAAATTTACACTAGCTCGTGAAATTTACCAATAAACATTTTGACGAGATGAAACAGAAATTATGAAAGTTTGGAGACTTGCATCACTTTCTGTAAGTCCAAAATTTTAAACTTATCCCAAATTAATCAGAAAGCTGATTCTAGAACTCTTAATCAATTCTGGGACCTATTGCAAAATGACTTGGAGAAATTTTTGAAAACAAAAGTACTAGCAGGCTCTCCATGCGTATGCTGAATCAGTGTCTACTGAACCTAGCCAGATTGTTTTAGTTGGCATCCATGCACACTATCCCCCAGTAAGATCAGCTTTCAATACTAGCTTCAAGTGAAGATTTATTCCAAGACAAGAAAGAATTGAAGCTTTCTTAAATGCTTTTGAGAGTGCTATGGGAAAAGCCACAAATTAACTATAAGGTCAAGCATATCCATTCCTACATGTGTAGGAAGCTTGTGAAATTATGACCCCACGCCTTCATAAATACCAGGCCTGAGACCAGGTCAAAGCTGCTCTTGTACAGGAATTTAGCTCTGACCAGACCCTCTTGAGCTAAAAACAAGTCTCCATGGCCATTATCCTTGACAAAGGGGAAAACCTTTTTAATTTTCACATTACTTTTTGCTAGTGCTCAACTGATAGTTACTACAAATTAAATCTCATTAAATGATGCTACTAAATCCATAACTTCTGTGATTTAATCTTGTCCTGATGTCCAGCTCCACATGGTAGGACTTAAGTGAGCCTTTAATAGCATCCATGACATTAAAGAGGCGCTCAACGAGATCCCTGCAGCCACTTTGTACAAGTGCCTCTGCAAGGTGTAAGCCCCTTCTAGAACTATATTACATTTACTGTAGGTTAAGGAGAAAGGTCTACCACTTGCCCCTATTGCAAAGAGCGCTGAACACCAAGGAGTAGTGCTATAAATATTGGAAAGAAGAAGCATAATGCAAACTTTCAAGAAAAGACATGTCAGAATGAATATAGAGGCTCATTATACTGAAACTCCCCCGTTACGCCTCTATTCAAGCTTAAAAGCCCTACAGAGGTCACCATGGGAGAACCCTGGAACCATTAGTTGAACAATTCTGATAATAAACTTCTTTTTCTGCTTATTCTTAAGAAAAGTCACCAATCTTTCTCACCCTATCACCCCAATTTAATAGTCTGGTCACTCATTTTGCGATTAAGGGTCATTAAATTCCAGTACTCACCATAATAGATAGTATTTCTCCAGTGAACGTGATCTTATCCAAACTAATGAAGGACATCAAGATTGCACCTGATCTTCCCCATTACTTCAAATGTGGCACTGCTGGACCTCAATGTACCCAATCCAAAGGATTCTACTTCGCGATCTCCTCCAGTTCTATACATTATCGCTAAATGAATTGGCTATAGCTCGAATAACCTCAACTATGAGCTACTGCAGGCACCCAATCTCTAAGTATACAATGCCAACATTTATTACATAAAAGGATTTCTACCTTGATCAATATCACATCTACTTGGTGTTTGATACAGCCAATGTTAGCAAAAAGCACATAAGAGCTTAGGCATGCTTTATTAGGAACCTAAACTAGGATTGATCAGCTTAAATATCATATTTGAGGTTTGTTTATGAAATTGCCCCTCCCTCAGCATAATGGATGGGGCTTAAGGGATGCTTATATATAACAGAGCCCAAGGTAACCACCTTGGGGTCACAAATTATACTGGACACCTGATTCATGTGAATATTACCTGGTGGCCTTTTGGAAATTCATGGTGCTGAAATCCATCCATGAGAGTTTAAATCTGCCCAGGTATCCTTGAAAATGCATATGCTGGCTCCATCTCTTTATTGCTAGCTAACCTGACTCTAAAGGCTATACCATTGGCTTAAGTAAACCAATCACTTATCTACACTTTGTACCAGTCACCAATATCATCTTTGCCTTTAATTTTTGGAAGCCTACATGATTTTAAATTAAAAAGAGACTCCCATTGTAGCACTAATCACCACCTCCGAAGGGGAAAACTTTACCCCAGAACAAAGGAGGAAGGTCTAGGAGCTCTTGGATATATTCTGACCTGTTCTATACGTCAATATACATTTTTGGCAATATGAGGGTGCTGTGCAAAATGTAGAGATGAAGATTACTTCAACCATATCCTTGCGCCCCTACCAGAAGAGCAAGGTAAAAGTGGCTCAGGTCACCTAAACTAAAGGAGCTTTTAACTCAGGGGTTTCTTGTACCCATACGAAGTTTTTGGGCATCTACAATTCTGCTTGTTCAAAAAAAAAGATGATGTTGCCGTGTCACTGTGGATTATCTTAAGCTCAATTCAGTACCATGAAAGATTACTATCCCCTCCCTCAAATCAATCTTTCTTTGTCTCCTAGCTGGGGCCCAATATTTTTTGGTGATAGATCTAGCCAAGGGGTACTGGCAGGTTGAGATAGCTCCTAAGGATCGAGACAATTGTGCCCTTATTGAAAACAAAGGTTTCTGAACCAACCTGCATGCCAAGGAGCTATGTAGGCCCCTGCACTTTCCAGCTAGATATGTATGGGCTCCTAGGTGATTTGAAGATGTCTTGCGTCCTAATATACCTTGATGATATTACAATTTTCTCCAAAGCCTTCAGCGTACTCCTAAAACACCTCTGAAAAGTTTTCTCGCCTCTTGGAGGTGTTCTTGAAGTTCAACTACCAAATTCCCGTTCTTCCAAGAGGAAATGGAATTTTAGGGCATAAGGTCACTAAACGTTAAATTTCGTCCTTATCAGATAAGGTTGTGATATACAAATGATTTAGCCCCAAAGCCTTAGGGACATACAAGTGTACCTAAGTATAAAAGATTATTACAGGAAATTTATACCATGATTCACTAACCTGGCCAAACCTTTAATTTATTTGCTACACAAGAACATTTCTTTCAAGTGGAGCCTGGAACAGGACCAGGCTTTCAATATACTTAGGAACATACTAATCTCTCAGACTGTGTTAATCCATCCTGAGTTTGACCAACACTTTGTGTTATTTACCAAGCAAGTGACGTGGCCGTAGGGGAAATCCTGTCCTGACTGTATGTACAACAAGTAGATCAACCTGTGGGATTATAGCAAAGACCCTAACAAAAGTTTAATGTAACTAAAGCAGCACTGAACGTGAATGTCAAGCTGTATTACTCGTGGTCAAGCACTTCCAAACTATTTTTATACAGGAACCATTTCATTATCGTCAACAATCACACTTCCTTAAGGTGGCTTCACCAGGTTAATATTCCAAAGTTTCTTCGTTAGATGGGCTCTCTGACTGGAATTCAATAAATTTTACTATAATTCATCAGGCAGGCATGACTCACCAAAACGCGGATGGGTTATTCAGGAATCTGATCCTTGAGGTATTGTTGCATGAGAAAGCCAATTGTATGTTTGATTGGCTGTCCGGAACAATGGGAATTGGAACCCATGGAAACAGTAAAGACATTACAGACAATGGCTAAGAGACTCAGATATAAGATCGCATGTTAAATGAACAATTCAATGGAAAATGGCTACCTTACATATGAACCTCGACGTGAACCAAAACCATCCTCAAAGGACTCTTCCATTTGGGACATGAGGAAATCAAAAACTTTTGAATGGCTAAGGAACCAAGGCTGCTGGAATTAAATGCTTGAAACTATCCAGGAGGGTTTGGATGCCTGCTTGACGTGCAGAACACAGGATCATCCAAACTCACACTATCAGTATAAAGCTGTAGCCGCTCTAAACCATTTAAAACTGCTGGTGTAAATGCAATAGGGTCCCTATCCATGGTCCTCCATGGTCACAGCTACAGTATTCTAGCCATTGACCATCTCAAAAAGTGAGTTGAGGCCATCTTGGTTCCTATCTCTTCTGCTAAAGCCACCGCCTTGTTTCTGGTTTGCTACATTTCCAACTAACATGATGCACCAGAGTTCTGCTCTCAGACAATGGTGTGAACTTTACCTTCTAAGTTGTTCAAGTGCTGGCCACAATATATAATAGTAAACAACAATTCACTGAACCTTATAGCCCTCCTGTAAATGGTTCAGTGTAGCGTAAAAAATGACACCATAGTTTTCTATTCTCCGCAAAATGGCTGCCATAAACCCCATATAATAAAATCACTATCTTCCATCCACTTTATTGAACTATCAGATCAGCTACCACTGTGGGTTTTTACTGGCTTCATATTAGGCCCTCTATTGTAGGGAGCCCCAACTGCCTAGTAACATCTAGTCTTTAATGGACTCCGCCTCTCCCAACACTGCCAAGTTGATGAGGGTTCTAGCAGATGATATAATCAGGTTTCAATTGCTCGCCATCCAAAGGATTGTCTTTACAACCATTAAAGAAACTACATGGTCTAACGCCAAACATCTTGCTCTACTTTTTTTCAGTATTAGCTACTTTGACTATTTTACCACCAACGCCCTGGTGGCCGTTTTGATAAGCTATACACCTCCTGGTTAGCCACTAATGCGAGCCATATAAGGCTATCTCCAAATACTCCATCACAGATGGCATATAAAGCACAGTTGTTAACCGCATATGTGTTAGGTTCTTAAGCACTGTGTTTCCTCTTCCAGGATCTTGAGGGGGACATTGTTGGCATTTGATTAAAGAAAAGCCCAAATTATCATGATATCAGGCCAATAAACTGTTCAACCATCCATTTATGGGATTGAGTCCTCCAGAATCAAATGAATTATCGCCAAAATGAACCTTTGTAACTAAACTTACAAAAAGTAATAATGGAGTTTTGGGAATTGTCACCAGATTAGACTCCATTTGTTAGGAGACAGCTTCTAGGAGAAAACTGTCCTCTGGATGTGGTTGCCTCACCATCCACAACAGTAGGCATAGACTACTCAGATGCGCCATTTCAAAATTAGGGTGGAGATTGGGGCGGGGTCTTTGTCATAGTGGTTTGGGATTTCCTATAGTTGAGGATGAAGTAGACCAAACTGTTCCTCTTTTCTTTAGGTCATTAAACTTAAAACCTTGGGCGATATAACTTTTTAAACACAAAACTCGCGGATTTTCAAATATAAAATTGGCAAAAATAAAAAAAGAACTTTTGGAGGTATTGGTTTTTTAGGGTAGATTTAAAACAATAACCCAACACCCTACCTAAAGTTGGATGTTAAGTTTTAGCTTGGACGGGGAGGGAGGCTACTATGCTAAACCACAATATTCATGAACAGATTTGAAATTGAAAATCATTAATTAACAGCTTCAACCCCCTATTTCGCCTTAACAGTATCATTTGATAGTTTTAAGTCATTCTGGGACCGTTTATTTAAATCTTGAATGTCCAGATTTGCTTCTCAAGTTTGGAATGAAGTGCTGAGTTTAATGCTCATTTTCAGCCGTTTTGCTTTGACTTTTTGCTTTATTTTGAACTACTAGGTAAGTTGTCCCCACTCAATCAAACTTCTGTTGGAGTCCCTTGTTAGGGACAGGCAATGTGTACCAATATGTCAAGCTTCTTGTGATCGCTAAAATATGAACGAAGTTGTCTCAATATTTTACTAAATGTTATCATATTTAGATACTTGATTGGGTTTGGGTTGAGGTGTGAAATTGCGAAAGGTATGGGAAAAACAGGGAGGGGCGGCAGCCACCCATCTTTCATTCAGGGTGTGACCTAGGTATGAGATATGAGTGAGGGTTAGGCCTTGGGTGTTAGTCCTTTTTGGTCCTAAAGGGGTGTAACACCCTGTTTAGCCTGATAGCTGGAGCCAAGGTTTTAAAATTACCCTTCCCTAAAAGGGCAATGTCTACTCCCCCTTCTTGGGCTTTGGCCAAGACATAATTACTGTGGGGGATAGGAAGCTTAATGGTTGAAATGGCCTCTTTTTGGGGAGAAGCAGGCGAGGGTGCCTTGGTATTGGCCTTGTAAAACTCAGCAATAAACTCTTGACAGTTTTTGCAATCTTTAGATAGAACTAACTATATTCATAAGATTGAAACCCTTTCCATGACACCAAGTGCTGAAATCTGCGTTTGACCCTTTGAGAGTTTTTAGATTCTCTCTACTTCAAGCTCTTCTGCTTTCTAGCATGATGCGCTCTAACTTCAATGGATTCTGCACTTTAAATGGAGATAAGGAGGAGGCGTGAATTGGAGTTGTGGATTTTCCAGTGGGAGGGCAGTTCCACGTGAAAAATCCGCTGTTTAACATCTGTGCGATAGGAAAGGCCCTGATCGCTTACACTCCAACTAATAATATGGCACTTTGAGATGTAAATTCCTGGTGTCAACCATGACCAAACTACCCAATTGAAAGTCTGGGACAGCACGGCGCTTTTTGTCAGCAACCCGTTTGGCATCACTATTAGATTTGCTCAACTGTTATTGGACCTTGAGGTGCACCTTCTAAATGTGCTTAACGAAGTTGTCTGCAGCTGGGATAATACTACCTTTTATGGTCCAAGGGTGAAGATGAGATTGTGACCTAAGTTAACATACATAGGTGATACCACTGTGGACGCGTGTAAGGGTTTTTAAGTACATACTGGGCCAATGGGGGATCCGTTGCCCATGTAGTCTAAGTCTAGTAGCATGGCCCTGAAGATAAAGCTCCAAAGACTAATTGGTTCGTATAGTTTGACCATCTAATTTTGGGTGGTACTTTGAGGATCTTCAGGGTTTGATTTTCAACATGTCACACACATCCTCCCAAAACCTTGCGGTGAACTGAGGCCCCATATCCTTGATACCTCCTGGGGTAAACCAAAGAAAAAACATGAGACAAAAAACAGATGTGCAATCTCTTCCGCTGAGATAGTTGTCAAGCAGGTTATGAAGATTGCATATTTTGTGAAGAAATCATCTACCAGACCGCCTCTTACCCCTAAGACACTGGCAAACCCACAGTAAAGTCCACCAAAATTGAGGTCCATGGCCCTTCCTCCTGTTGGATGAAGTGAAGGAGCCCATTTCACCATGTATGGTCAGATTTAAAGTGTGCACATGTAAACTACCTTCAAACCACATGGGGACATCCTTTGTAAAGCCATTCTTTTAATACCCACGTTTTAACAAGTTAATGCATTTCTTCACGCCAGGGTGCCCATAGTGTGGAGAATCATGATGTTCCATTATGACGTGGGAACGCATAGTAGAAGTAAACCATACACTACCACAAAATAAATTCTCGATCCCTTTGGGAATACCATCCAGAAGGGGCCTTTCCATCAACAATCTTAGACAAGCTCAAGACCTTTAGCGTCAGCTGCTTACAAAGCCAACGCATCACACAAGAGAGAACCTCCTTCTGTGGAGGGCTTTTGAGCGGAGATTCCGGGCTCTATTTTAGTTATATTATCAGTAGTGGGACAGTGCTTTTGGGTTTTGAAATTTGGGGTTTGGGTTTGAGCTTGGATTTGTAATTGGTTCTCAGTTTGTAAAGTGGAATGGAGGGAGCTACCGTGGCAATGGCTTAGAGAGAGGGTTTCATGATTTGCTCAGGTGGGAATATTGTAACTAACTTAGAGTTGCCAATGGAGATATATTCCATTGAGAGTATGTGACTAAGGATGTCTGGCAATACATGTGTGGTCCTTGACAAACTCATACTTGATATCAGAACTTAAGATCCCATGAGTTCTATTTGTCTTTAAGCCAGCTTCTGATGCTTTGTGATATTAAAAAACAATTTGTGGTTAGTATGCACCACTACTTTGTGCTTGGCACCTTGCAATAAATACCGCCAATGCATCAGAGACTAAGCAACGGCTGCCAACTCTATATCATATAGGTTAAAAACTCTCAGTCACACTAAACTTCTGTAAGAAGTAGGACACAGGGTGTTCTTTCCTCCCATGTTCTTGCAACAAGACGGCGCCCACTGCAGTACCTAAGGCGTTGCATTCCACAAATTAAAAGTTTGTTCTCATTAACATGATGAAAAATGGGAGTCAAGGTGAAGACTTCTTTTATTGCATTAAAAGCCTTTTGACACTCCAGGGTCCACATAAAAGGGCTATTCTTACCAGTGATGCTGTCAAATTCTGTGGTTGACTCGAAAATAAACCCTTTGGCAACCTACAGATTGGGCCAATTTTCCCACCTAGTGCTTGAGTTAATAATATAATTAAAACCTAGTACAATAACATGGCTCAGGCCAATTATTGCTACATGAGTTTTAATTATATTACTAAAGCTCATGCTGAATATCCCCGCACCTTTAAAATTAACCTTCTCTGCAACTACTCGCCCAGGTTGATCAACTCAACATCAATTTAATTAATTATTATATTTGTGTAAGTCTCTGGGAATGTTCTTTGGCTCTCAATCAGGCCATCTTCCCATTTCCGAATAAAAAGACACCAAAGAGGATGGCGGTACCCCTCATCACTCAGGGCGACCTCACTCACATAGTAGATGAGCGATGAGTAACAGCTCGTCCACTTTGGATCCCACCCCCAATGCCCACACTTACCTCAGCAGAACTGTTGTAGGGAATTAGTGAAATCTGTGCTGAGTTTATCAAATTGAAATTGGTCGGATCTAATTTTGTCAGCAATCTGGCTGATGCACAAAATTTGAATGGCTGTAAAAGCATGAAGAATGAGAAATTGGCTGGATTGCCTGACGGTTCCAATTCAATCTCCAGACAATTTGAACAAATATTGGGTGCTATTGATGAGGGTTCAAAGCCCTTGAATAGTAATTCAGGCATTACACCTGATGTGCTGCTGTTGACCAAACAAACGGTTAAATGACCGAGCGCGGGTGGGTTGACCATCCCAAACCTGTTCCCAACCAAATGGACCCATCCCTATAAGGGATGGCCTTGGGGGATTCCCGTTTCCCGTTGGGCCAAATGCCATTGTGCTAATTGTTGGAAACATAGTTGAGCCCTGGTTTAGACATTTGAGGTCAAACTGACAGAGACTTGGCCTGCCGCCAAATTTTGCAATGTCAGTTCCTAAAGAATAAACCCCCCATTCACATATAATGCGCCATTCAGGATGAATTAGTTGGGTCCTGACCCCATCCTGTCACTACCCAATCAACCACTATTTAATCAGTTGCATGGCACTGAGAAAATTGTTGGTCGATTTTTCTTACTTTCCTTTCCCAATAAAATTTTGCCAAAAAAATTTAATTTTTTTATTTCCTCTTCTGACCGCATCCCAGATGGCATTTCCCTGGTGGTCCATCACCCCACACTCCGGGTGGGCTTTACCAATTATTTTGGTCACCATGGCTCTCTCTATCACCAATTGGACCCAGCAAGTCTGACACTTTTGGTTCTATAACCCCGCTCTTGTGAATTTCCAACACCAATACATGGGGATCTTATGGCCATGTACAACAATGGAAAGAGAGAATCCATCTCCCTATTGCCACCGATGAGTTGGTCTCTCAAGCCAAGAATCTCGTTGAGACTATCCCAGTAATCCTACCTCATGCAGTGAGAACCACTGAGTGGGGAATGGGTTCAGTGTGGTTTGCCGTTGGGATACTCCTTACCCTGTTGTTATGCCATCACCTCGTGGTATCACATTCCCAGCTCCATATCAAGTTGTATGGTCAGCAATGCCTCTGGCATTCTGGCTTACTTTATGGGTGCTCATGCATCCTGACTGGCAGGTTGTTCTAAACTTCTTCTGCTGTTTCCATGCCAATTGGCAGCTCAGGCTGAATACATTCGCACAGTTGGGCCAATTATCTCTGCCCCAACCCTTACCAACTAGTCCTGATTATTGAAACACAATCAATTAATTCATATACAAAATAATTTGGGGACAACCTGAAGTTAAGTTTAAAGTCCCATGGGCAATTAAATGAATGAACAACGTTATCATTTTTCCACCTGAGGGTGAAATTTGTATGTTGATACGTGTAATTGGTATGAAAGCACTTATATGGACCACCCAAAAGGGGTTACTTAAGACTATCGAGGAAGAGGCCTGCCAACGTCCCAATTAGGGGTGCATCATTTTCTATAATTGAAGCTAAAATTTCACAGAAGGTGTGTTTCGTCAGCAGTATGATGAATCTGAAATCCTGAAGATCTTAGGACAACTTTGCATGCTTTTATCTCAATTTTTGTGCCTGAAATCCTCCCTATTTTGATAGTATTTTGTCACCAATGAATCTAAATGAAGGTTTCAGTTGTAGGCCGAGATGAGCGGCAAAATAGCTGTTGAAATTTTGTGCTGGATGTGGCCAGGAGATGCCCTAGAGGTATAAATACTGGCGCCTGGCCTAATGACCATTATCAAATAATTTAGTCTTAAATAAAAAGCTATTTTATTTTATCTTCATTTTATTTGTATCTAAAGTCGCTTTTGGAGAGTGTCAGCAAGCTGGGATCTCAGGATCCCCAGCTTGACAATTTGCCTGCCTCAGCTGAAGTTCCCAATTATGAGGGAAAAATTAAACCCAAAATTGGCCAGAAAGGTTGGAGCTATTTTCATATGCCTATTGCATTTTTGAACAGTTCTAAAGCTGTAAGCAACTTGCCAAATTGAGGATCTATCAGCCGAATTTCATCCTGATTTACCATGCAGGATTTAATTAATCAAGCAAGCGATCCTTGGATTTTGACAGATGCGGTGTAAGAGGGATACAAGCTTGTAGAGGGTTGGTAAAAACTTCTTTAAAGGGTAACAGATTCTAAAAAGCTAAGTAGCTGCTTTTGTGTCACAAGGTTAGGCCAAGAGTTAATAGCATTTAGTTTTGAAGGAGTAATAGCGTGACTATCCTTCAAAGTTAGTTTCCCCAGAAACTGCACTTCGTCCTTGTAAAGCTCACATTTGGCCGGCTTTGCTACTAATCCAGCCTGATGTAGGGCTGCCACCACGGCCACCAAATCCTTACCATGTTCTATAGCGTTAGGAGAGTGAATCAAAATATGATCAGCGTATGCTAATGAGCAGCAGAAGATGAGATACCCCAAAGCATCATCAATGAAGCGCTGTAATACTTCTGGCGCATTTCACAAGCCAAAGGTCTTAACCTTATATGTATAAATTCTATACCGTGTCCAGATAGCATAAGTCATTCCTGCCAGACTTTTCCCGCATTTGATGGAATGCACTAACTGGTTCAAGTTTAAAGAAGGCATTAGACTAGGAAATGGCTTAGAAATGGCAGATTCTAAGGAAAAGGGATATAGATTAGAAATTGTGACGTTATTCAGATGGCCAGAATCCACACAGGGCCATAGAGTTCAATCAGGTTTCTGTGCAAAAACTACTGAAGAGGACACGTTGAGGTTTTCATAATCATCCACCCTTTAGCTACTGTCACAAATTTTGTAATCCTCTACATCAGGGCTCTGAAAGTGTGCCAGGCCAAATAGTATGAGGAATGCTTTCGCTTGCTGTTTCACCTTCATAGGCGTTTTTGGGATGAATGGGGTTTTAAAACACTTGTCCCTTTATTTTAAAATTAGGAAACCCAAAGTTCTAGGGTGCTGAATTTTATTTATTGCTTTCCTTGGCCGGAAAGTCTTTTTTCAGGTTAATGTCGCTTGAGTCATAAAATCTTAATTACTATTTCTTCCTAAATAAGTTAAAGGAAGACCAATTTAACTTAAAAGTGTCAAAAAGAGAGAGTTTAAAGTTTATATGCTTAAAATTCACAATATAAGGGCGTTAGGGAGGTTTTTTTTGGTAAATCTCCAAGTAGTCCAAGCTAAGATCTATAATTGTCATGAATCAAGGATTCTGCGGCAGGTTAGCCATCTTGGTCAAATAGTATTTTCTCACTGCATGGATTGGGTTTGAACCTCAAAGTTAGAAAGCTCCAAGGTAGAAATAGTCAACTGCATAAGTTATGGTTGATCCCCAACTTTGAGAGCCCTTAAATTTCATATGTGATTATCACTGATAAATGTTTGGGCTATTTAGTAAGATATGGATTAATTCAGTTTGGCTGACACATCAAAATCTCCAATTTGGGTAAAAATCCTGGCAACGCCCCCCTCAAGATCTTGACGTAGGGGGAAAACCAAAAGTAGAATGCAACTATGTACGCAGTTTACTATGGTGGCCTAAATGACCTCTACAATTGATTGGTCATTGCCCCGCTTGTAAATTATTTTGTAAGGCCCCAACCAGTTAGTGCCCAATTTGTTGTCATGACCTCCTGGACAAAGATGGTAGAATTGAACTAGGTCACACATTTGGAAGGTGAGCAGTAGGTCATGCTTGTCATTAAATTGGTTAGTTTATCTTTTAGTTGTAGCTGATAGGTTCTTGGAACCCAGGGCCTGAAGTCAGATAATTTCATTGGCAATACTTTGCATAGTGAATTCAGTGGCTTTAAGTCAGGTTTGGTCAAGTGTAGCCTGCACTTTAAAAGGCAGCTGTGGATTTCTTCCATACAAAGCTTGGAAGAAAGACATCTTAAATATTTGGTAAAAACTTATTATGCATACCAGAATAGCACTAGGAAATTATTGAGGCCATTGAAGAAGGTTTGCCATGGCCATTTTTTAGAAGGGTGGCAGTTAGGGTACCATTTTCACACTCTACCACACCATTGGTTGCAGGATGGTAGTGGTTAGAGAATATCTGTGTTGTTCCCATCAGTTCAGCTAAATGTTTCACCAGCAACAATTGTTAAGTTTTGCCTGTTATAGGAAAGAATTAGGCTAGGGCACCCATGCTGGGTGATGATTTAGTTATATAAAAGCGTGATGGTAGCCTTGCTAGAGTGGATGGTAATGATACAGCCTTGATCCACTAAGTTAAATGATCCACGGCTAGAAGGAGGAAATGATGACCATTGGAGGCTCGAGGGAGAGGTCTCAGAACATCAATGCTAATAGTATGGAATGGTTCAAAGGATGAAACCACTGTATGTTGAGATTGGATATTAATAGCAGCTTGACTTTTGCATACCAGTCAGGACTCTAATGCATCCTGGATTGAAACAAGCATTCCTTCCCAATAACATTGAGTCTTAAGCCACTGGTAGTTTTTTCAAATTACCCTGTGGCTAACTTGATGATGTCCCTCAAATATGACGTCAGTTTGAGACAAAGGACAGGTCTAGGGCACTTACTTTTTTGACACAAGTTTGTACGATTGGCCGTTTTTGCTTGAAGATTCGCCTATTTTTTTGCTAGAAGTCTTTTGAAGGGTTGGGGATTCGTCCTTCCATAAATGCAATTGTGTTAGGAGGTCATAGAGCTGATCTTAATCAGTCAGTTAGAGTTAATATGTGAAGCTGGAATAGGCAATCCGCAGTTTGGTGTATGGGCCCTGGTTAATTAATAATGGAAAAGTTGTAGTTTTAAGGTTTTAACGCCTATCAGGCTAATAACCCATTGGGGTCCTTCATTTTCTGTAGCCATTTCAAGGAAGTATTATGCTAATTATGGCGACATTTTCCATATAAATAAGATTAGAAATGCTTAATAGCCAGTAGTACCACCAAGCATTTGCTTTCTGTACTGCTATAGCTGTGTTCAGCTCTAATTAGAGTTTTGCTATAGTAGGCGATATGATGGTCTGCTAAGTTCTCAGCATGCTGTAATAGTATGGCTCCAATGGCTTTATTTCTAGCATTGGTAAATAGGTGAAAAGATTTGTCAAATTTAGGATGTATTAGTAAGGGAGAGTTGAAGAGAGACGCATTGCAGATCAAAGGCCTTCTGTTGTTTTTCTTTCCGCTAAAAGGTATTCCTTCCTTCAGTAAGTGTACTTGAGGCTCAGAGGTGTTGGAAAAGTGGTATAAAATCTGGCGGTAATACACACCATCCTAAAAAAATTGTATGTCTTTTAATGATTTTTGGGGACATTTTAAGAAATGGCCAGAGCTTTGTTGTACATTGGGGATATTCCGGCTTTCCCTACCTTATGGCCTAAAAATCCATTTCATTCTGAAAGAAGGAGCGTTTTGAAGGCTTTAGTTTTATGTGAAGCTTGCCACAGCCGCTGGAAAGTTGACTGAGATGATATATGTGCTTGGTAAAGGTTCTTGAAAAATGGTAATATCGTCAAGATAAACTAACACACAAGAACGTTTTAAATTATCTAAGTCCGTCCATGACGCGTTGGAAGGTAACAGGGGCATTACATAACCCATGCAGCAAGTGAGTGGGCTCAAACAATCCTTCACTTGAGATAAGGGCGCATTTTCCCAATCCTCTGGAGATAAATTGACTTTCCAGTACCCACTGGCAAGATCCATAACCAAAAATAGTGAGAACCTGACATCACGCATAAGGAGTAATCTATATGTGGCAATGGATACCTATTTTTTATGATTGAATTGAGGCGGCGATAATCCATGACAACACGGTGGCCACCATCCTTTTCCAAATTAATAAGAGCGGGAGCTTATGGGCTTTTATAAGGCACAGATAACCAGGATTCCAACAGTTGCTGTAGCTTTAGGGCCACTTGAGCTTCCACAACTTTAAGTTTTCTGTCTGGTCAAGATTTAAATGGAGGGTGAGCCTCAGTCTCAATTTGGTAAATCATCCCAGACATTTTATTATAATCACTTGGTCCCAAGGAAAAATATCACAACACCCCTTGAGGAGGACTTATACGTTCTGGAGTTTATTAGGGGTGAAAGCGTTTTCAATTATACTTTCATCCAGAGCTATGGTGTCTATGGGATCAAACCCCTAAATCTTGTAAAGAGCCAAAAACAACTCATGTCAGCGATATTTTTAATGGGGCATAGTCTATGTAAGCAATAGGGGCATACCAAGGGACTTGGAGGGTTTGATCCGTTAGGTTACCTGGTAAAATAGATATAGATTTCCTGTAAGCAGGATCCAAAATCCCTGAACAGGATAACGCTTCTTTGATAGATGGGTTTGGGTGTCGACTTAGCTCCAAAACTTGATTAGGAGGAATGTGAATCATGATCCCCGTATTCACAATGACATGGGAGCCAGAGAGTATTGTAATTGGATAGGTGCATACAGAAGGATCCCATCTTCAGCTTCTACAGCCTCCGGGGGTAACTTAGTTTTTTGTCTTAAGACATGATAATCAACTCTACAAATGGAGGCCAGATATTTGAGAAGGCACGTTTGTTTTTTGGGCTCCTTTACTTTTGATTAAGAGTCAAAAATCAACGGTATCAAATACCTTAATAGAAAGAGGTAATTTTCCTTATGGTTGATAATACAGTTAAACTCACACTTTAGTTGGACCCCAATAAGCAACTCGTAGTTATCATTTTCTAACACAATGGTGTGGGCAGTAATTAAAATTTTCTAAAATCAGGGGGCAAAGCTGAATACGCCCCAATAGCCTTAGTATACTGGCTTTCAGTTCCACACTCAGCTTTGTGAATCAAGTCTGGGGCCATTTTATTTTTATGAATAAGTTGAGAAGATATAATGTTATCCAGTGAACTAGTATCAATCATCGCCCTGACTTTGACCTTGTGAACAACTACCTCTACCCAAACCACAGAAGATCCAAACTGGGAAGTAACGGCTTGTAGATTGCTGTTAGATAATTTGCAGCAAAGCAAGTGTGAGATTTTGCTTAGACCAAGCTTGGGGCTGTTCAATACTTTTGAAGTTTTATCTTCCAGCGCTTTCTTTCCATAAAGGAATTGACCTACATGTTCAGCTGGGGTAACTTACAAATATATAAATAAGAAAAGCTGATAATCTTTATATCCTTGAATAGAAAGAGTTATATTGACTTCTGCTGGGGCAGCTAACACAAAACATCCTGAGGTGCTGGGAATAGAAGTATTTCTAGAACAAGGGTTTTGATACACTTAAGTATCATCAGCATAGGGAGCCTCCTGCCCTATACTGACTGATCTTTTGCTTATCTATGGAATAAAGTTGCAACAAGTGTCTAAAGTATGGTTTTCTTCTTGCAAAAAGTGCGTTATAATTTGGGGGTAGATGACTCAGGATGTAACCGCTAGCACTTGGGGCTAAGCTTTTTTTATTTATTAAAATGAGTGGGCACAGTAGGTTTGAGCAGGTCGGCCATTATCTCCAAAATGGCTTCTTTGATATGGAGGAAAGACGTCCAGTTAGACTTAACCGCTTTAAGATAAAGTAGAATGTTAGGCATGATTTTAAACGCCGAAAATGAAGCAGTGATAGTGTCATCTAAAGTAAAATGTTTTCCTGATAACCAACGTTTAGCCTCAAGGTAAAAAGGTTGAGCAAACTTTATGACGGTTTATACCCATTAAGGTTATACTCATAAAAGATTGCTTTTAGTTGGATAAAGTTAAGTCGCTTCCAAAATTTTAAAGAAAAGCAGGCTTGGCGTCATCCCAAGTCTGGAAAAGCATTAGAAGAAGTACCAGTATGTCTTGAGCTACGTGACTAAGACAGATAGTTAGGTGTTTGAGTTGTTGGGTGTTGGTGGCTTCCTCCAAAGCAAATTCATAACAAAATAAGAAAGAGAAGATGCTCCCTTCACTAGGGACGTACTTCTCTTTGAACGACGGTTAAAAAATGTTAATGGGGGGTTAACAGCCAAACGATGTGGACTGACACTGGGGGGACGTTTTCACCAAAAGAGGAACTGATTTCGTTGAAAGATTGTAAGTGTTGAGGGCGTCCACTTTATTTTATAAGGCGTTGATATCTTCACTTATTAAATTCACCCAATTATGGCTGTCACAAAGGCCAATTTTGTGGCGAAAAGAGGGTTAACTGCCAAATTCCACTTTTAAGCTTGCTGTCACATCTCAAAGTTCAAGTTGGTGTTGCTCAAAAGCGAGAATTCTTTGCTTTATCTTATGCATCATATCAGGTATTTGTCCATGTGTTTGAGGCGTTTCTGATCTGAAGAGGGATCTGATGCTGAATTGTTCATATTAATAATAGTTGCGCCACAAACTCAGGGTAAACCTGGCAGGGAGCACCAGTATTGTCAGGACTAAGAGTTTTAAACCACTTTTCCCTTTAATTTTAAGACCAGGAAACCAAAAGTTCCTGGGTGCTAGATTTTATGTATTTGCTTTCCTTAACTGGAAAGTCTTTCTTCAGGTTTATGTCGCTTGAGTAACAAAATCTTAATTACTATTTCTTCCTAAATAAGTTAAAGGAAGGCCAATTTATTTTAAAAGTGGCAAAAAGAGAGAGTTTAAAGTTTATATGCTTAAAATTCACAAAACAAGGGAGTTAGTGAGGTTTTACAGTAAATCTCCAAGCAGTCCAAGCTAAAATCTATAATTGTCATGAATCAGGGATTTTGTGGCAGGCTAGTCATCCTGGTTAAATAGAATTTGCTGGCCGCATGAAATTGGGTTTAAACCCCAAGGTTAAAAATCTCTGAGGAAGCAATAGTCAACTGCATAAGTTGGTGTTGATCACTAACTTTGAGAGCCCTTTTAACTGTTGGGGAATATCTTCAGTAAATGTTTGTGCTATTTGGTCAGATCATGATTGATTCAGTTTGGCTGACACATCCAAATGTCCAATTTGAGTAGGAATCCCAACAGGCGTACCAACCTCCTACAAGTCCACGCTTAACCCACCAACTCAGCAGATCAACAACTTTACCTTAGCGTCATTAGCCCCTTTTTGGAGTGCACCGGTAGTCCTCTGCCCCATTTTTTGGCGACCTGACCCCTTGCTCCTTCTCCCTCATGACCAATCGCCAGCCTTTTTTGAGTATACACTGGCAAGTCCATCCCCCGTCCTAGGGGCCATGGTCCCATGCTACACCACTCTCATGGCTGACGGCCATCAGCCCTCATTGTTGGTGACCAGTTGGCCAGGTTCCCGTTGGGGGTTCCTTGTAGGTCTGGGGCATGGGGGATAGACCATCAGCCACTCCTGGCGCATCATCCTGAACCTGCCTCCAGGATCTCCTGTCCCATCTTCTACAACCAAGCTTCTTTCACTACTTCAATAATAAAAGGTGAGTAGAAGAGTGAACTTTATTAGAAGGTAACTAAAACTACTTATACTAGGCTCATCACCAATTCAAAGCCCATCAGTATTCCATGCCAGGACTTTATACAATCATTATCCTTCCATAGTACTCATTTCCTTATAATTCATCCTTTTTGAATGCCAAATATAATTTTACTCATTCTAAGCATCAGTTGCCGGTGAGCCATATATAAATTAATTTTTTAAAAATTATCAATTATAACTGGCATCAGTCACCAATATTTAGAATTGGAGGCGGCAAAACTACTCTTGTACACTATCATTATGGAAACCTTGACATTATGCCAGCAGACTGATTATCCTCTGCATAAATCACCAACAAATCCCTAGATGACTAACTAATTAGATCATCCTTAGCATTAGTTGCCAATGAACTCATTAATATAACATAGAATTATTAATCTGCCAATGAACCTTCTTTAACTAAACTCTCAGTTTATCCTTGATGTAAGTTGTTGGTAAATCCTCCTATTTTAATATTAATAATTAATAGATCATTCCCAACCTTAGCCACCAGAATTCAAAATACTAATAATTGCTGTCAAGGGTTAGGCCCAACAAATCCAGCCTCAGCGGAACCATTAAAATAGCTCAACCCAACCATCTAGTACTAAAAAAATAGCTCAACCCAACAAATTGGGGAGCACAGATGGGTACATTTATCATCAATATCATCGAGAATAGTTAATTGATCATACCGTTAGGAATGACTAATTTCTACGCTAAATTTTAACTAGGAGAAGAATCCATTTGGGTAATCCCCTGACAGCTACTATGCCACCAATCCAAATTTTGAGAGCTTGATCTCCAGTGTAATGTATGAGTACAACGGCAATTGATTTTATTGATATATATTGTCAACTGGAAGTTCAGATCAGACTCTGAATGTTTAATAGGAGGTTGGCATGGTTAACGTTTAACATAGACTTATAAGGTTTTAGAATTTGCGGAATAGTGAGAAGGTCAGGCACTGCATCTGAGGCGGAGTACTTTACTTCTGCCACCACATTATATGTGACCAAAGTGGGTACCAAGGAATTTTCCCCCAATAAGGTACATGTGGTGAACGCCAGCATTTTCCGTTCTATATCAATGCTCTCAGATAGGCGGCGCCACCAACCAACTATCAGGATCACTGGACACACAAGATTTGGAATAGCTGGGAAGTGAGCTACAAACTTGTGTTCATGTGCTCTGAACTTGAGAGGCTTATAGAGCGGCAAAGTGACCATATGGGATGTGGGAAGCACCCAAGACAGTGGCTCAGTAGTAACTGGTGAGTCTAAATACTGCACTACCTTCAGATCAACAAAGATTTCCTGTTGCCCTGGTGTCCACCAAGGCATTTAATGTGGCTTTCAGTTGCCCCACAGTAATCTACATAAGGAACATGAAGTAAGCACGATCAATATTATTCAATTTATTGAGGTAACACACTTATATATTTGGTTGTTCAACCACAGGGAGTAGTTGGTTTTGCTCAGTTTGAGGCCAATACATAGTGGTCATAGCTGCTTCTAGCGCATATGATAAGGAATCCGCTTCAGGGTTGGAAGGATCAGAGAGGGCTGCACCTCTGACAGACTTCATAATCTGGAATCTTCTGGAGCTTTGCTTCAATTTGGTCAACCAGAGAGCCATGATAAGGAGATATAGCTGGTGCGTTAGGATCCATCTGATTAGCGCCTCATCATTGGTATCTGGTGATATCATTTTCCACACATGGTTCATCTTCATATTTATCTTCCCCCTCTTCTGCCTCATGTACAGTCGCTTCTGCATCCTCCCTCTTGTTTGGGACTCAACGAGAAATTAAAAAGACCTGGCTTCCTTCATGGGTACGCCAGGTCTCATAAGGATAGCCACAATCCTTAAAGCACCTCAGATTATAAGGAACTCTGGGTGACCGCATAGGAAGTGGTGTTGAACAAGCAAACAATTAAATTTGCTCATATGCTGTTTATAATATAAAAAACTAATTAAAACAGTATTTCAAATGTTAAATCTTTTAAAACTAATATAGTGAATTAATAGAAAGAATAGCCAACACCCTACTTTAGTAGCGTGCTGGTTCTTATGGTGGGAGGAGGAGAGTTGCTAAGCTAAATCGCAATAATGGTAAAGATTTCCAATTTAGATCTCATTAAATAATGGATTTTATATTCCCAATTTTACTTTAATAGTATCAACTAAGGTTTCCAAGATATTCTCAGGACGATTTCCCGTCTTAAAAATGTCCAAATTTGCCTTTTTGATTTCATAATGGGGTGTTAATTTGATCCCCTTTACAGCCCTTATTTTCGATTTACTGCTTGAATTTCGCTTTCTAGGTAGTTTTCCCATTTCAGAGATTTTTAGTTGAATTACCAGTTAGTGGCAGGGTATGAGACTTTGGTGTGGGAATTCTGGGTTCTCCTAAAGTATTCACAAAGTTTTTTTGATTTTTGATCAATAAAGACTTGCAGATTTTGACACTAAGATGGGTTTGGGTTAGGGGGTAAGTGTGAGAGAGGCATGTGGCAAACAGGGAGGGGTAGCAGCAACCCATCTCGTCCAGGGTATACCCTAGGTCAAAATTTTCTGGTGAGAGGTAGGGCCCTAGGGTTTAAACCTTTTTAGTTCTAAAGAGGTGCATGATCTATACAGCTTTATAGCTGGAGCCAAACCCTTAGACTATCTTTTTCCTAAAAGGACAGCGTCCACCCCCCTTCAGGGGTGCTAGCCAAATTATTGTTCCTGTGCAGGGTTAAAAGTTTGATGGCTGCAATCGTAGCCTTCTTGGGGGTAAGTTGAAGGTGCCTTGGGGTTGTCTTCGTGAAGTTGGGCAATTAACTCTTGACATTATCTACACTCTTTGGAGGGAGCCCAACTATCTTCATAAGATGGAAATACCTTCCAAGATTCAAGGTATGCAAAACGCGTTTGAATCTTGTGAGTTCAAAATCTTCTACCTCAAACATTTGGGCACTCTCAAGCATGATGGGCTCCACATCCACAGGATTCTATTCTTTAAATAGAGATAAAGAGGAGGCGTGAAAGGAGTTGTGAATCTTCTAGTGTGGAAGAAGTTCCACACAAAATGATCCATTGTTAAACACCTGGAAATGGGGTAAGGGTCTGCGCGCTTGCAAGCTAACTTATGATATGGCACCTTGTGGTGCAAATTTTTGGTAGCCATAGCCAAATAACCTTCTTGATGATTAGAAGCCTCACGTCATTTCTTGTCTACAAATCGCTTGGCGTCATTGGTGGATTTAGTAAGCTGGCACTGAACCTGTTGATGCACCTTCAGGATGTGGGTGACAAAGAGATCTGCAGAATGAATGTTAATACGCGCTTGCAGCTCAACACTGAACTCAGGGTTGTACCCCTAATTAGCATACATATTTGACACCCTCATTGATGCTTGGAGAGAGTTGTTGTATGCAAATTGGGCCATAAGGAGGTCCGATGCCCATGTATTTTGAGAAGCAGTCACATAGCATTTCAAGTCTGCTCTAAGGACTGGTTAGTGCGCTCCGTTTGGCCATCTGACTGGGGGTGATAGGATGAAGATTTTCATGGCTTAATATTAAACATTTTGCACAAAGCCGCCCAGAATTGTGAGATAAACTGAGGACCCCTATTGCCAAGTACTTCTTGGGGAGCCCCAACCCAAGCAAACACATGTACCGCAAACAACCGTGCCATGTCCTCAGCTGTAGCGGTTGTCATACAGGGGATAAAGATATCTTATTTTGTAAAGCGATTTATCACCATGATCACGTCACACCCATGGGAATTGGGTAAGCTTACAATAAAGTCCATTGACAGTGAATTACATGGTCCTGATGCTTGTTGAAGAGGGTGGAGGAGACCTTTCCGCCCTGTCCTATCTGACTTAGACCTAGCACAGATCAAGCCTGCTCAATCCAGGTGGGAACCTCCTTCGTCAGTCCATAATATTCAAAATCTCTCTTAATTGATTTGATACACCTCAGCGCCAGAGTGCCCCATGGTTGATGGGTCATGATGTTCTTTTATGACTCAGTAACGCAACTCAGAGGAAACCCATACCTTGTTGCGAAAATACTACCCATTCCTTTTGGGAATTTTATCCTGAAGGGGATTTATCAGCATCAATCTTCGCCAGGATGTTCTTCTTTCAGGATCATTAGACTGGGATGCCAAAACAGCATCCAGGAGTGAGCCTACATTGATAAGAAATATTTTGTTTGGGTCAGACGTAGTAATATCAGTCATCTACTCCAATGGAGTATCAGTGACAATAGCGTCTAGAAAAGAACCTTCAATGACAGATATGACCAGCTCCAAAGGAGTATCAGGAGTGCTGGAGGATGTGGACCTACGGGATTTACCTTTGGATATGGTTTTATCTCTAGGTCTGAGTTTGGGTTTGGGCTTAGGGTTTGGGGTGGAAGACAAAATAAAACACAATGTATGGAGGTGGCGGGTCAATGACCTGTTCAGGGGGTCACTGTGGCTATTTCTGAGTCCATATCTACAGTGGGCCCATTAGGGGTGCGCGGCTCAATATATCAGGTATAATATGGGCGGCCCCTTTGACAAACTCATACTTATAATCAATGCACAGAAGTTCTCAATAGTTCTGGTCTGCCTTTTAGCCAGCTTCTTAGGCTTTTGATTATAAGTGAGTGACTTTTGGTCTGTGCGCACCACCACAGTATGCTTTGCCCCCTCTATCAGGTACTTCCAATGCATCAGGAACCAAGAAACTGCCACCAACTCTTTATCATAGATGGCACAGGCTCTCTCGTAGCGATGACCCTCCTTGAAAAGTAAGCCACAGGGTGTTCATGCCCCTCATTTTCCTAAAGAAGTACAGCCCCCACTTCAGTGCAAGAGGCATCGCGTGATACAATAAATTATCTATCTTCATCAGCATGCGAAGTACTGATGGTAGTAGTAAAAACTTCCTTTATTGCCTCAAATTCCTGTTGGCATTTTGGAGTCCTAACAAATTGGCGCATTCAAGCCCGTGAGGGGGTGAAGAGGTGAGGCCAGATATAATATGACTGGTGAGAACCTCTTAGAAAATGAAAATGATCCTGGGAAACCCCGAAGTTGTTTCTGTGTCATGGGATAGGCCATGAGAATGGCTTCCAACTTAGAAGGCGCGATGAAATGAACATCTTTTATGATCAGGTCGCCCAAGGATTGGACTTCATATTTTAAAAAGCTCGCATTTGGATGGCTTAGCAACCAGACCAGCTTTCTGGAGAGCTTCAGCCACTGCTATCAAATCCTTGCCATGTTGTTCATCTTTGGTTGATTGGATCAAGAAGTCATCCACATGAGCAATTTCACAAGAGAATCTGAGATCACCCTAAAGTATCATCTATTTGGTGCTGAAAAACAGCTGAGGCAATTTAAGTCCAAAAGGCATAGCTTTAAACTTTTAAGCGCCATTCTGGGTGCAACTTGCAGTCAAACATTTTTGCCCAGACTTGACCTGCATCTGATGAAAATCGTTCACCAGATCAAGTTTAGAGAACACCTTTGATTTATGAATTGCCTGTGAAATCGCTTCCTCCAAGAGCAAAGGGTATGTATCAGGCCGTCATATTATATAAATGGCTTAACCCATGCTTGGTATCAGGGTAAAATTAGTCTTCTGTGCGTGAACACCACATGTGAGGACACAGATAGTTTTTCCTGATTATTCACACCTTCTTGACCATATCATTAATCCATGCATTTTCGCATGGTTTTTTTTCAGCTTTGTAGTTATATAGTATACAGTTGATCTGTTGAAATTCACGTAAACTGAAAATCAATTCAAAACTTGAGTGACTGGGAAGCTTATTGTCCTCATCCACTTCAAATCTGATTTCAATGGAGCGTGGTTGAGGGACGAGTGAAGCAAGGATGCGGGGTAAAGTAGGCAGCTCAGGCTCAGTATCCGTAGATGGTACTGCATATTTGCTGCTAGTTTATTGACTGTTTCAGGGTGGGAAGAATGGGGTTATCTCCTGAGTGAGCATTGGAGGAAAATGCTAGCATATTTCGCTTTTAAGCTCAAATGTTGGGATTCCTACCCAAATTGGAGATTGGGATGAGTCAGATGATGGAGTTTAAACCTGAACCGTCAAAATAGCTGAAACCATTATCAGAGATAATCCCTGACAAATTTCCAGCCCTTTAGATATTGAGGACACTCTCAACTAATTTCATGACCTTATTGGGGTTCAAACCCAATATATGCAGTGATTAAATCACATTTGACAATAAATGAACAACCTGCTGACGAATCCCCAATTGGAAATTAGAATAGATCTTAGATTAGGACCATCTAGTACTAAAAAAATAGATCTTAGATTAGTATGCATGGAGATTGACCAAGAAAACCTCCTATATAATGAAGTTTCTAAGCAGTAAGACATTACACTCCTTTTGCCATTAAAGTTAAATTGCCTACTCTACTTATTTTAAAGACAAACTCATAGTTAGGATCTACAAGTCCAGGAATGTCAACCTTTTATTTAACCGAGATAAGCTGACCAGGGGCGGACATTACCAAACTAAAACTAAAAATCCTGATAATAAAAATAACGATTCAAATGAAACGCCCAAAATGGATGTATCAATTGAATCATACCTAACAAATATCCAACCAGGTGGGCAGCGAATACTGCTATCCCTCCATGGTGAACAGGGAGGGGGATTGGGGGGATCATCTTTGGCCGCATCCATCTCATCCCAGAGTAGGGTGCGTGTTAAGGCAGATAGTAAGGGTGTGGGGGCATTGGTGGCATGAGGTTCAATATCCTTAAAGACTGGAACTTCCGAATAGTTGCCAGCCATCATTATACCAACGATGTATTTGCCTAAATCATCTTCAGCTTTGAGGCGGGCATCTGGGAATTTAATGAACATACCAATGTTGGTTTGGGTTATTTTTGCTTTCAGATTCCGTGCTACTGTTACCACGTTCTGGATGGCTTCAGTGACGTTTTTGTTTAAAGTTTTCATGTTGATCTTACTTTGTGAAGTAAGATTTTTGGGGATGATGGGAGGTGGAATTCCTCCTGCGAGTGCAGCCACAGATTTGGTGGCAGCTTTGTGAAGTGGACAGCAATCTGGTGTGGCGGTTGCTTCTACTGCAAGCTGGTGGTCACTGTAGAATGGTTTGGCATTTGGTTGCGGGACATATTTCTGAGGAGGGAATTTTGCATCCCAATTTGCGTTACAGAGCCTCTCAAGTTGCAGCGTTGGTTCTTCAATGATGTTACTGATTTGTCGATTTCATACAATAATTCCCATGTATTTTTGTTGAATAGGTTTGGGGAATCAGCGTACGGTTGAGGTTTATTCAATTCATTTACAGATGCATGGGATTGAACTAGAATCCAATCTGATGTTTGGTTAGATGAATTATTTATGGCATTGGTGCAAGGTGGGTGCTGATTGGTGGCTTAGGTGCAGCTGCAGCATCAGGCATTGGAGGAGGGGAAGGTAGGATTGTACCCCATGTCAGAATTGGCGCAGGGTGGGCGGTGGATTGATGGGCGTTGGGCAAACTTTTAGCATCAGCGGAAGTTTCTGAGTATGGTCATTTGCTTTTTGAGTGGTCTAACTCAAAACAGGATGGACAAATAGTCCATCCGCCCTCAACGGGCCCAGAATGGATGGTCAGGAGCAGATGGGATGGTGGCACAAGGGGGAATTGCCAAAGAAATTTTCATAAAAAAGGGCTGATTGTGGCATATGCCCGAGGCCCAGCGAGGCGTGTGGCCCCATTTGGGACCACAAATTGTAAGATGGGGTTGGCGCCGTAGGCTACCAAACCTTCCATCAGCTCCTGGTGGAGCACTTCAGGGGAGAGGTGGGTGGGCAAACCAGTGAACTGGACCACCAAGGTGGTGTTCGTTGGGAGCTGGGTCTGAGTTGTTGGAAGGGGATTATTATTGAATATTAGTGGCACTATTGCCGCAGTGGCTGTATTGGCTTCACAGGGGAAGCCAAGATCAAAGTACCCCTTATAGGTGCGGAAGTCAATAAAACAGGCTGGTGTCATCACCGCCTGAGCCATTTTGATAATGGCTTGGTCATCATAGGGAAGAATTTCCCATATTTGACCCTAATGCTGAAACGCATGTTTCTCAGGGGGCAGCAGGGCACCGCTTGGGTTTGGGTGAGATGGGCATCAAGATCCTTGGGAGGAACGAATTGTCCCAAGGGTTTGGAATACTGGGCGAGCCAGTCTGAGCGCGTTTTCCTGTTGGATGGAAAACGGAGGGGGAGTTTCACCGTTGCCCCATGCTGGGACAGTCAGCGTAGGATCCAACGACATTGGAGCAAGACTTTGGTGTGTGATTAAATGTTTATGTCATGTGAATATGACATAATAGTGGGGGTTAACCTCTTAGACAAGGCTGGGCGTCTGGAAGCCCAGAAAAGTGAGGTTGCAGGCCCTTCCTGACTTGAAGAGCACCCTGGACCAACGCTGGGTCCGGGCGAAACATGCCCAGGTTGGGACCAGTGGTGCGCCAAACGCCCAGCCCTTGATGTCTGCCCAAGCGTTAAAACGAACTATCTACCAAATTAAGGCGGATGGTTCAGTTTGCTTAGTTTTGGATCAAGGGTTCAAAACCCATTCCTGCTATGAGATAATGCGCTCAGGTCGAATTCAACTTCATTCAATAACTCAAGTGAAGTTGGTTTCAGTCTTTTGTACTAAATTGGATGGAAGTATCGCCCTATTGGCGATTCACTGCTTGGGCCCACTGTGGCATAACCCCAATTTCCCCATCTGAGCTTAAATAATTTTTCTCTGACCAACATTTCTTGTTGATCGACTTCTCAAATAAACCTTTACCCCATATAACGTTTTATTAAATGCTTTTTTTTAACAACCCTGTTTGCATACCTCTTCAAGGAGGTCTCGCACTTCATTAACCTTGCCATCCTAAACACAATCTGACACTCACCTCATGCACCGTTGGTCTGCCCAGGTACCCTCCAACCTGGGTCGTTTACCCCTTCCCTCCATGTGCACTGTGACAATTTTGGCTGGTTAATTCTAGCATTTCTCTGCTTAAATTATTATTGCTCAAGCACCCTCTGCTGGGCAATAATTAAATCTGATTCTAACAGCTAGTTCCCTGGTGTTGGTCTTGTGCACCAAGCACTGCCCCGCTGGGAACTGGAGAGTTATAGACACTTTCCTAACATTTTGCTTTTAATTTACCAAATTAATTAATTTGTTAAATTATTGCAAAAACTTTTCTCTCTCGTTGCAATCACTTTTGCAACTTATTCAATTCAAGTTTGATTCTAGTTTGATAATCTCACAGATGAGATTAGTCTGCGCCCATGTCAGGGAGCAGTTGGGCAAGTAAGGTAAGAGGAACAGGTGAAAACCCGCGGCCTCAAATAGTTGAAAACGCCCCGGAGAATCTGGCAGAATAGAAAAAAAATAAAAAACTGGCGGTCACTATTTCCCCAGAAATCCTCGCTTGGCAAGTGCAATGTAACCAGTACATCAACACGCTGCACTTCCAACCACTCTCTTCGGTGGAATATGGATTCTGTGTGTTTCTGGACATCCAACAAACAGCTTTATGGGAAAATTTTTTTGGGGATGTGCACACTTTTTTCCCAGCCACGATGTACATCACACCTCACTCCATGTCACGCGGTTAACTGGACCTAGAATTTGCAAAACAAGGAGGCAGCAGATGAAGCTGCTGTGGTGCCCATAGTAATTGACCTCCTGTAAAGGGCAACAGGTCGTCAAAACCAAACGCACCAGATGGACAAAATCCAATCAAAGTTTCCTCACGTTTGAGTTTTTGCCTACTACAGATAAGCGTGCCATTCTGGAGCAGCACCTGAAAGATGGTCTCGTTGTATATGGTGAAATACAATCTTTCAAGATGCAACGCTTTACACTGATGCCACACCTGTGCACTGGCAAAGCCATCGCGGTTCTGACCCCAACTGAGAAGATCGTGAAGGACCTAACCCAAATCCTGCACTCCACATATATCAATATTGAAGGGCATACCACCCACCCTTTCTGGGTAACCGTAGACAGCGCACCCCCCATCTGCACCCACTGTGATGTGATCAGCCATAAGGCACATGCATGCCCCACTAAGGAGGGCATCACATTCCAAGAGCACCCCTTGGCGGCCATGGCCAGTGGAGAGGCGCACTACAAACCAACCACAAGCACCAAAGAGGCTTTCCCATGGGGAGCACAAGGCTGCTACCTACTGGTAAAACCTATCTCCCTGCAAGAGCGGAAGAAGGCCAAGCAGGCCCACAGGGCCGCGGCCAAGGAAGCGGCCAAAGTCACCACCGCTATCCCACAATCCCAATGCCAGGAGGACATTGAAACCTTTGCGGTGGAAGCAACTCAGGAATCCCTCAACCAATCAGAATGGGAAACCCATGCCAATTGGGCCACCCAATCTAAGGATCTGATGGGTGACTCGATCTCACCTGATTTTTGCAACCAAGCTCCAGTTGAAACTGACTTGGGGTCCAACCTATCTGAGAATTATTTATTGACCTGAACGTTGGTGCACTGAACTCATCCACACTGCAAAAAATTTATTTGATGTCAGGGAAATAAAAAGTGAAGGCAAAAGCCAACGCAAACCTTTCTGCTAAAATTAACAAAACTACTGATAGCATTGCTGCAAACACCCGCGCTGCTGTGAAGGCCCGTGGGGATCTAGAGGAGGCTAGTGGGCCCAGGTGCCCACCCCCTAACACCTAAGGTGTGATGGGGGAAACCTTCACTTTAGGGACATTGAATATCGCTGGACTCAAGGCCTCGCCATCCTGGGTTAGGAAACTGAGTTTTTCACAAAAAATTTACCCGTGGATATCCTGGCCATCCAGGAGTTCCACTGTCCACGAGGTTCTGAGGATGCTTGGAAAACCATGCTCCTCCCTTCCCTATCCTTCTGGTTAGAGAACTGTGGGGTGCTAGTTCAGAATAACAAATATTTTTAAATTTTTATTTTCAGAATCCTTCCTCAATGGCTGAGTCCTCATTGTCACTTTCTCGTGGGCTGACGTGGCGCATGCTATCAACATCTATGCCCCAACCTGTGCACGAGTGCATTGGGAATTTTCTTGTCAGTCAAATCCCTCCCATTACCCCCTGACCCTTTCATAGTCAGCAACATGAACTGTTGGCTAAACACACCCACGGACCATTGGCCTTCCTCCTCCCACTCCCCCAGGGTCACGTAGAACTTCGCGTTCTAAAGGCCACCCTTGGGTTAATAGATGCACTGTCATGGCAAGCCCCACTGCTTGAAAACATGATGCGCCCCCATATCCACAACGGCCAATTAAGGTCCATGACCCATATCGACCTTATCCTCACGCTGGCGAAATTTCAACCTCACATTTCCCACTTCCAAACAACAAAAATCGAATTCTCCAACCACCAGCTGGTCTTGATAACCTACCACTTACCTGTCACAGTGGCTAAGGCCCCACATTGGTGCAAACTCCGCCCTCCCAAACTTGCATCGCCAGGATTTTCCACTTGGGTGGAATCAGCACCTTTGGCAAAAGAGTTTGTTACACCGTGCTGTGAAGACCCAATTTCCACATGGTCAGCCTTCAAAGAGGATACCATTTACCACTCTCGCCACCTCTCCTCCCAATGCTCATGAGCTACATTGGCCATCATTTCGCGCGCTCTGGCAGAGTTGGCACACCTGAAATCCAACATCCCAGCCATAGGCTACAGCCCTGCATGGGGCCAGAAGTGGGCAGAAGCAGACGCCCACTTTAACGCGCTTGAAAGGCAACACAAACATCGGGTTTGTGTTCAGTACAGGGCCAAACACATTACAGAGGGTGACAAGTGCACTGCTTATTTTTTTAAAAAATTCTTTGCACCGTGCCAGAGCATGGCCTGCACACAGGTGTGGAGATCAGATGATTCCATCGCGGATACGCCAGCCAAAGTGGCAATCAATATACAAAAATTTACATGAATTATACTGATCCAATCCAATTCAGCCAGCCAAAGTGGCGAAATTTTTTGACTGAACCCACATCCGCACCATTTCCCAATACCCAGAATTAATGAATTTGGTTACTCTGAATGAATGTTAGTTATTCTCTTAGCTTCACATATATTTGGTAATGTCTGTCCCCTGGTTGGCTTACCTCGGTTAAATAAAAATTACTCTGAATGAACTATGGACAGCCATCCGCGATGCACCAAATTGGAAATGCCCAGGCCCAGATGGCATTCCATATGAATTCTATATAAAACTTCAAATATATATCCCCACTGCTGCTTGCCTCTCTCAACCAAAGCCTTCTGGAAACGCGCCTCCTACCAGGAGGACAAGAGGCCTACACCGTCAAACTCTTCAAGAAAGGGGACAAGTTAGACTTAGCCAACTGCCGCGCCCCATTTTCTTTAATTAACACAGATACAAAAATTTTAACTAAAATCATGGCTAACCGTTTAGGGATTGTAGCATCTGCCACCATCTTCCCAGAACAATTCAGTTTCATCCCCAGAAGGTCGATTTGGGATAACGTGCACTCTGTGGCTAACGCATGCCAGTCCACAGCCTCTGGGGCTCTTGTATTTTTGGACCAACATAAGTCCTATGATAGATTAACTGGGAATACCTCAGGGCCTGCCTCCATCAATTCCGCTTACCCCCTCACTTCATCAACTGGGCAATGCTGCTCACGGAATCTGCAACAATGGCTGTGCGCGGCCCAGGTTTCCTAACGGATGTAGTCCATCCTCAAAGGGGCCTGCGACAAGGGGACCCCCTTAGCCCACACTTTTACAACTTCAGCCTTAACCCACTACTTTGAAACGTGAATGCCCGCCTCACTGGGGTCCATGCACCAGGCCAAGCCCCAGTCAAGATGGTGGCGTTTGCAGATGATTGTGTAGTCGGGGTGTCTAATAATCAAGATGCATGCGCGCTTGAAGCTCTCATCCAGGAGTATTCCCGGGTAAGTAATGCTGCACTGAACGCTTCCAAAACCAAAATCATCCTCCTTGGTCGGTATTAAGCTTGCTGGGCCCCAGCGACCAGTGCTCAGCCCAGCATCTGCTCGCACACGTGCTCGCCCTCCCTGCTCACCCCACACCGCCCCACTAGTGCTCCCCTTCATGCCACGCCCTACCATAGGGCCTGTCCGCCATCTGGGCGTGTGGGTGGAGGCAGGCGGGTATGCATCAGCAGTAATGGAAAGTCATATTCTAGACAACGTGACGAAGCGCATCGCCTCCCTCAGAGCCCACCCTACTTCCCTTACTGGCAGGGTTGTTTTAGCCAACTCTATGCTCCTCTCCAAAGTCTGGTTTGGAGCCCACGCCATCGCCTTCTCCCCAGGCTTTTTCAAATCCTTTTATGCCCTTCTGCAAGGATGGCTTTGGTCAGGCCGCCCACCACCAGTATGGCTAGAGATCATGTTTGTCCCGCATCATCATGGGGACATGGGATTGCTTGACTTCAAAGCCCACGCTGTTAAAATCCTGGGCACCTGGATTACGGCTGTCACCGCCCCTACACTCCCCTCCCAACACTGGTCCCGCGCGGCCCGCTCCAACTTCTCCCAAGCCTTAGCCTCAACAACCCATCAAACCCCCACTCCCTGATGAAATACCTGGCTTCACACCCATCGGCCACAGGTCCTCACGGGACTAAAACCCACTACAAACGAATCCTCCTCTCCATGCGGAGCGCTGAGTGGAGAATTTGTATTAGCGGACACACAGCCCAGAGAGGCCGCCCCTCTCCTCAGTTCACACAAGAGGTACAGGGGCTACCCATCCATGATGGCGTGATCCCCATTCGACCCCATGTCCTATCCAGGGTGGACTACCTGGACATGATGGACATCCCTTATTCCATTGAGACCCAAAAAACTATCTGGAAATACACACACCATCCTCTATTGCAGCCTCAAATCCGTTCCAATGTGTGGCGCTGCATGAGGTGGGTGTACCATATGGCTGAGCGCTCTAACGCTTTACACTCATCCTGCGTCGTGTGTGGCCAGTATGGAACGCTGTTCCACCGCCTGGAGAAGTTTCCTACCTCTAAAGTGATATGGCGCGAAGTTCAACGTCTGCTGGGTCAGGATCAAACAAATCCCTTCAGTCTGTCAAGGGATATGTTTGCTTTGTCAATGGCCTCCCCCCTTCCACCCTCCCTCTGTGCTCTGGTGGTTGCAATCGCCATGTGGACTATCCACACGATTGACTTGGATGCCATCGCAGGCTCCACCCCCACCCTCCAAGAAGCTGTCCAAAGATTCTGGTCCCATTTGGTGGACCACTTCCAGGCGTGGATGTTTGGGTACCTCCCACCACTTTGCTGACAGCTGGTCTCCTCCTGGTTCCCAGTTTAGTTCATCAAATCGGATCCTTTCCTCCACACATGTTCAATTGTGGCTACGGCCCCTTCACACGTTCCTCCCCCTCCCCATAGTGGCGTTCCCACTAGCAACAGGAGATAGCATTGCTTCTCTGGGGTGCCTTCTCTGTTACTGAGTTTTGTTTCTTTTGGGTTAAATTTGGAAGTGTTCATCCCCTGGTCAGCCTTCCTTGCAATAAATTTAAATCTAATTTACCAAATTAATTTGCTCGGAAAGTTATGCCAAGCAGAGAGAGTGTTACCTAGGAATGTTAACCTGAGAAAATAATTTCTCGTCAAGGAAAGCAAAAATGTAAATCCAGCCCCAGGAACTTTTTGGTTTCCTGGTTATAAAATGAAAGGAAAAAGTGGTTTAAACCCATTAGTCCTGACAGTACATGTCCTCCCTGCCAGTTCACCCTGAGTTCACAGTGCAACTATTATACAATGAGCAATAAAAATTTGGCTTTAGATCCCTCTCTGGATCAGGAACGCCTTACCTTTGTTGCGAAGTTATTTGCTGTGATACGTGGGATGGAAAAAAATCTCGCCATTGAGCAACGCCAACTAAAACTTCATGATGTAACTATAAAGATAAAAGTAAAATTTAGCAGTTAACCCTGCTTGTTGCCACCAAATTGGCCCTTTGTGCTACCATATGCGTAGATTTAAGATTTAAGATATCAATGACTTACAAATTCAGATGGACGCTCTAACTTCGAAATTGTCCCAGCAATAGCAGTTCCTCTTTTTTGTGAAACTGCACCCCCAGTTTCCATTCATGTTGTTTAGCTATAACTCCCCCCAGTGGCACATTCAAACCGTCATTCAAATAAAAGTACGTACCAGGTGAAGGGAGCATATTTTTTTAGTACTAGTGAAGGGAGCATATTCTCTTTCTTATTTTGTTATGAAAGTGCTATGGAGGAAGCCAGAAACACCCAATAACTCAAACACCTAACCAACTGTCTTAGTCGCGTAGCTCAAGACATAATTATACCTCATCTAATGCATTGCCAGACTTGGGATGACTCCAAGACTTCTTTGCTTTGGGAATTTGGGAGCGACTTAACTTTATCCATATAAAAGTAACCTTTTATGAGCATAGCCTTAATTATGGAGAAACCGTCACAATGTTTGCTCAATGTTTTTACCTTGAGACTCAAAAGTTGGTTGCCAGAAAACGGCTTACCTTAGATGGTGCTATCACTACTTCATTTTCGGCATCTAAAATCATGCCTAACATTCTACTTTATCTTAAAGCGGTGAAGTTAACTGGATGTCTCTCCTCCATATCAAAGAAGCCATTTTGGAGATTCTGGCCAATCTACTTAAACCCACTGGGCCCCCTCGTTTTAATAATAATATGCCTTAGCCCTAAATGCTAGCAGATACACCCCACAAGTTGCTTAACCACTAATTATCCTGCACTTTTACAAGAGGAAAACCATACTTTAGACACTCGTTGCATCTTCCTCCGTAGGTCTGCAAAATATAATTCAGTATAAGGCAGGAGGCTCCCTATGCTGATGACAATCCAGTGCCTTAGAACACTTGTACTAGCTCTAATTCTATGCCTAACACCTTGGGTTGCTTTGTGTTAGTGGCGCCTGCGGAAGTTGATGTACCCCTTCCTCTTTAAGATAATGAAGATCTTCAGCTTACTTATTTTTATAATAAGTAATTAAATGATCAAATCTTGGAGGTCAACTCCTCTATGGAAAGCCAAGGGCTGGAAGATAAAACCTTTAAAAGCATTGAGCAACCCCAAGCTTTACCATGGCAAAATCCTCTGCTTGCTTTGCTACAAATCCTCCATGAAATTTTACTAGCCATTAAATCTCAGTTTGGCTCTTTGGTGATTCGAGTTGAGGTGGTCATTCATAAGGGTAAAGTCTTGGCAATAATTGATACCAGCTCACCAGCTAACATTATATACTCCTGGCTTATCCAGAAAAGCTTATGTCTCCGGACTTGATCCACAAAGTTGAATATGTGATGTCCAGTAATCAGATGACTAAAGCAAGCTGGTTATATTCTGCCTTGCCTCAATTTGGAAAGCTTTTAATTACTGCCCCCACTATTTCATTAGAAAATGATAAACTAAGTGTTGCTTATTGGAGTCCAATTGATGCGGGAGTTCAATTGCATCATCAAACAAAAGAAAAGTACCTGTCCCTACTAGGGTATTGGATTCGTTTAGTATTTGAACTCCCAATCAAAAGTAAAGGAGCCTCGAAAGAATGAACATTTCTGCTTGAATATCCATTTTCTATTTGTAAAGTCAAATATCAAGTCTTAGGAGGAAAAACCAAGTTACTCCTTGAGGCTATGGACGCTGAAGATGGGTTCCCTTTGTATGCCCCTCATCCTATTACAATACCCTCTGGCTCACAAGTGATTGTGGATATGGGGATCATGATTCACATTCCTCCTAATCAAGATTTGGAGCTAAGTGGACACCCCAACCCTTCAATCTAAGAAGCGTCAACCTGCCCAGTGAATTTGGATCCTGACTACGGAAATCTATCTTTATCTTGTTAGAAAATTTAATGAGTCAAACCCTCCAAGTTCTTTAGCATGCCCTTATTACTTATGTAAAATTATGTCCCATTGAGAATATCGCCAACGTGAGTTGTTTTGGCTCTTTAAAAATTTAGGATTTGATCTTGTATCCACCATAGCTCTGGTTGACAGTTGAAATGGGGAAATCTCACCACTAACAAACGCCGGAACGTCAAAGCCCTTCTTGAAGTATGGCGATATTTTTTCCTTAGGACCAACTGACTATGGGAAAATGTTGCGAGTAATTCACTAGATTGAGAACAAAGATCACCCTCCATTTAAAGCTCGGCCATACAGGGAATATAAAGTTGAGGAAGCTCAAGTGTCCTTAGAGTTACAGCAACTGCTGGAGGCTGGTTTAATTGTGCATTCTAAAACCCCATGGGCTTCCTCACTCCTATTTATCCAGAAGAAGGATGGTGGCCACTATGCTGTCATGGATTACAGCCGCCTCAATTTAATTGCAAAAAAGATAGCTATCCATTGCCACATATAGATGACTCCTTACGCTTAATGTCACGTTCCCACTATTGTTTGGCTATGGATCTTGCCAGTGGGTACTCAAAAATTGATTTGTCACCGGAGTATTGGGAAAATACGCCCTTATATCATCTGAAGGATTCTTTGAGCCCACCTAAATGCCGCAGGGGCTATATAACGCCCCTGCTACCTTACAACTCGCCATGGACGGACTTTTTAGTGACTTGAAACTTTCATGTATGCTAGTTTATCTCAATGATATTACCGTTTTTAATAGATTTTACCTATCACATAGATCATTTCAGGCAAGTTTTCCATTAGTTACGGCAAGCCTTGTAAAACCTAAAGCCATCAAAATGCTCCTTCTTTCAGAGGAAAATGTATTTTCTAAGACATAAGGTAGGTAAAGCCGGAATATCCCCAATGGACATAAGGTTATGGCCATTTCTAAGATTTCCCCCTATAATCCTAGCAGACGTACAGGTGTTTTGGGATGGTGGGATAATATCGCCAGTTTATTCCCCATTTTTCTGACATCTCCAAGTCTCTAGTATATTTATTGAAGAAGGGCATACCCTTTGATGAAAAGAAGAGCAACAGCAGGCCTTTAATCTAGTACACTCAGCTCTCTCCCATTCACAAGTACTTATACAACCTAACTTTGATAAGCCTTTTCTCCTCCATACCAATGCTAGTGGCATAGCCATTAGAGCCATACTATCACAGCATGACGGAACTTATTTGACAATCCAGATTGTCTACTATCGCAAAACTCTAACCAGATATGAACGCAACTATAGTTTACAGAACGTGAATGCTTGGCGTTTATTGGTTATTAAGCATTTCCAACATTATTTATATAGAAACATTTCATCAAATCATCAATCATGCTTCCTTGTAATGGCTATAGAAAATGAAGGACCCGATGGGAGGTTAGCCCGCTGGGTGTTAAAAGTTCAAAAGTACGATTTTTTCATTATTTATATCAAGGCCAATACACTAAAATGTGGATTACCTATCCCAACTTCCCATATTTAACTTTAACCAACCCTGAAGAGGATAGACTCTACGGCCTCCTAACTCAATAGAAATTATGAAAAAAAGAATCTATGAACCACAAAATAAACTAGCAAAAAATTGGCTAATCTTCAAGTCAAAAACGGCCAATTGTACAAACTTGTGTCCAAAAAGTAAGTGCCCTATAGATGGCCTTCAACTCAAACTGACATCATATTTGAGGGACATCAGCAAGTCAGCCATAGGGAATTTGGAAAATTTACCAGTGGCTCAAGACTAAATGCTACTGGGAAGGAATGCTTGTCTCAAACCAGGATTTATTAAAGTCTTGCCTGGTATGCAAAAGTCAAGCTATTATTAATATCCAATCTCAACATACAGTGGTTTCACCCTTTGAACCATTCCATACTATTAGCATTGATGCTCTGAGACCTCTCCCTCGAGCCTCTAATGGTCATCATTTCCTCCTTCTAGCCGTGGATCATTTAACTTAGTGGATCAAGGCCGTATCATTACCATCCACTCTAGAAAAGGCTACCATCACGCTTTTATATAATTAAATCATCACCCAGCATGGGTGCCCTAGCCTAATTCTTTCCAATAACAGGCGAAACTTAACAATTGTTGCTGGTGAAACATTTAGCTGAACTGATGGGAACAACACAGATATTCTCTAACCACTACCATCCTGCAACCAATGGTGTGGTAGAGTGTGAAAATGGTACCCTAACTGCCACCCTTCTAAAAAATGGCCATGGCAAACCTTCTTCAATGGCCTCAATAATTTCCTAGTGCTATTCTGGTATGCATAATAAGTTTTTACCAAATATTTAAGATGTCTTTCTTCCAAGCTTTATATGGAAGAAATCCCCAGTTGCCTTTTAAAGTGCAGGCAATGTTAGATCAAGATTTACCTGATGCCCCTGAAGCTACTATGAAAAGCATTGCCAATGAAATAATCTGACTCCAGGCTTATGCTTCCAAGAACTTATTTGCTACAACTAGTAAATAAACAAGTCAATTTAATGGTAAAAATGAACATCTTCACACCTTCCAGCTGGGTGGCCTAGTCTTTTTCTACCACCATCAGCAGGGAAGTCGTGATAACAAATTGAGCTCCAACTGGTTGGGGCCCTACAAAGTCATTTATAAGCGGGGCAATGAACACTCAATTGTAGAGGTCATTCAGGATACTGAGGTAAATTGTGTACATAGTCATTTTCTCCGTCCGTTTTTCCCTACGCCAAGATCTATTGGGGCATTGTTGGGATTCCTACCAAAAATGAGAATTGGATGAATCAGATGATGGTAATCGAACCTGAACCATCAAAATAGCTTAAACCATTATTGGGGATAATCCCTGACAAAATTCCAGCTCTCTAGATATTGAGGACAATACCAACTAATTTCAAGCCCTTATTGGGGTTAAAACCTGATCTATGCGGCGATCAAATCTCATTTGACAATAAATGAACAACCTGATACCAAATCCTTAATTGGAATTGAGAATAGATCTTAGCTTAGTATGCATGGAGATTGACTGAGAAAACCTCCCATATAATGATGTTTCTAAGCAATAAACTTTACACTTCTTTCGCCATTTAAGTTAAATTAGCCTACTCTACTTATTTTAGATACAAACTAATAGTTAGGATCTACGACTCCAGGAACATTACCCTGAGAAAAGACTTTCCAGCTAAGTAAAGCAAAACTGTAAATCCAGAACCCAGGAACTTCGGGTTTATTAGCCTAAAAATTAAAGGGATAAGTGGTCTAACCTCCTTAATTCTAATGCTAATACTCACTGACTGGCGGCGCAACTTTATACCCCCAAAATCACTGATTGCAGCAATCCTGTGATCGATGAAAAATGGGCTACAAATGCTAAATTATGGGCAATAAAGCGCAATGGATTACAAAGAGGGAGTGTGAGCATAGTAATCCAAGATGCCCCAAGAACTGTGGAACCTGGAGTGTCTGAAAGATCCAAAGCTTTCCCCACATTAAAATCAACGAGTTCCTTGTTGCTTCAGTGTCTAATAATACAGTTAACATTATCTTCCGTTGCCATTCTGAAATATGAATGGGGTAAAAAATAAGCACAATAAACTTTAACCAATTCATCAAGATAGAAAAAGGTTGACCAGAATTTTTACCTTGAAGACTTTGCGCACCTGTTAACCTGTTATAAAAAGATCATAACAGCAGCCCAGGCATTTGACAAAGGTGCATACTCAGAGTTATCAGGGTCAAATAAGGGACGCGCGTTTTTTAAAGATCTTCATAAACAGTATCCACGCAACGCTTCTCCTCCACCTGATTGACAAGTGCAATGTGGTAGGTATTTATAGTTGGGGCTGCAGGGTTTATGGGGATTATAACCATACCTGAAGGGGCATTGGAAATATCATAGGGGTGGGTGAATTACTTCAGTTATGACTGGTCCAAATGAACCAATATAGAACCTTCAGACCCCTGAGATGGGATAGGGCAAGCCTCATTGTGATAACCTAGGCCCATGTTGTGAGTGTTAAATTGCATATTTATATACTTTATCACACTTTTTGCATTTGCAGGGGCAATGGGTGTAATTGCCAAGAGCGTGTGGTTTACCCCCTCCTCAGAAAAATTCACCACCCTTTCGCTTTTTTCTCCGCTGTTGTCAAATGTCAACACCTGGCTGTGGCCTAATGTGCAAAAACTAGGGTGTGTCTCAAACTCAGGTTGTTTACAGTGAGGTGAGAGCAACAAAGGATTGTGAATTATGCCCCCTAAGCTAATATTAATTGTTGTATGATTGTAACAAGAGTATTCCAAAGAATACATCTAGTGATCCTACTTAAGAGAAGAAGTACTTTGGTTGGTGGCAGAGTCATTCAAAATCAAAATGTTTTGAACCAACAACTGCACTTTTATATCATGTGGTTGGGTTATAATGTTAGGAACCCAGCGTGCGATAGAAAGACCTGGCTTCCTTTGTGGGTACGCCAAGACCCACAAGGATGGCCACAGTTCACAAGGCACCGAGGGTTTTGAAGAACTTTGGTGGCTGCATTAGAAGTGGTGTTGAACAGGCAAACAATTATATTTTGCCATATGCATCTATTATAAAGATAACTAATTTAGACAGTTTTCAAATGTTAAATTTTTTATAACTAATATAGTGAATTAATGGAAAGAATAGCCAACACCCTACCATTAGATGGGTGTTGGATCTCATGGTGGGGGGAGCTGTAGGCTAATTCATAATAGGGGGACCGTTTTTCATCCTTGAAAGCATTGATTAATGGATTCAAATCCTAACTTTCCTTGAAAGTAAAAATTGAAGTTTCCAAGCTATTCTTGGGATGGTTTCCCAACTTCTATATGTCTATATTCGTCTTTTTTTTAGTACTAGATGGTCTATATTCGTTCTTTTGATTTCAGAATGGGGTATCAGGTTAAATCCCCTTTTTGGCCCTTTCTTTTGACTTTATTGCAAATTTGCTTTCTAGGTAAGTTTTACCCTTCCAGATTAAAATTCGGTTGAACTACCAGCTGAGCCAGGGAATGGGGACTGTGGTGTGGGGTTCTGGGTTCTCCTAAAGTCTTCACAGAGTTGCTTAATATTTTAAATAAAAACTTGCATATTTTGACACTAGTATGGGTTTGGGTTGGGCGGTAAGTGTGGGAGAGGCATGTGACAAACAGGGAAGGGCAGAAGCCACCATTTCTCATCCAGGGTACTCCCTAGGTCAGAGATTTTAGTAAGAGCAGGAGCCTAGGGTTCTAACCTTTTTTGGTTCTAAAGGATTGCATGACCCTGTCCAGCTCAATAGCTGGAGCCAAACCCCTTACACCTTTCCTTTATCTGTTGGTATAAACGTTGTAGAGATTCAGCATTGGAGGATGGATTACACTTAGAGTACACTTAGTAGTTTTAGCTGGTTTAGTGCCTCCAAAGTAAGAGAAAAGCGAAGGAAACCCTTGTGAGTGGTGCACTCTGGGTTGGCTCTGTTAATTTAGCATTAAATATGGGTGCAACACGAGGAAAGAGAAGTTGTTTTGCAGCTTTCAAAATGGTTTACCATGTCCCATACAACAGGGAAGTTTGAAGTGAGCTAAGCAACTTTGAATGGTCAACTGTCTGTCCCCAAACCATCAAGGCTTGGAAACACAACATATCCTGGGAGTTGTGTGGTTAAGTTATTTTGTTAGGAAGACAGCTTGTTAGGAGAAACTGGCCTCCGAATGTGGTTGTCTCAACATCCACAACGGTAGGCATAAACTAAGCTGCGCCTTTTCAGAATTGGAGTGGTGGAGATTAGGAGGGGTCTTTGTCATAGTGGACTTGGGGTTCCAAATAGGTAGGGATGAACTAGCACCAAACGGTTCCTCTATTCTTTAGGTCATTAAACTTTAGCCTTGGGTGATATAACTTTTGGAAATGCAAAATACGAGTATTTTTAGTATAAATTTTGGAAAAAATAATAACAAAACAGATCTTCTGGGGATATGGGTTTATTAGAGGTAGATTTAAAACAATAACACAACACCCTACCTAAGATAGGATGTTAGGTTTTAGCTTGGATGGGGTAGGGAGACTACTAAGCTGAATTGCAATAGTGAACGAATATAAAATTGGAATTCTTTAATCAACAGTTTCAATCCCCAATTTTGTCTCAAAAATATCAGCTTATGGTTTCTAGCCATTCTTGGGCCGTTTACCTAAATTCTGAATGCCCAAAATCGCCTTCTCAAGTTCAGAATGGAATGTTAGATTTAATTACCATTTTTGGCCTTTTTGCTTTGACTTTTTAATTGTTTTTGGATTACTAGGTAAGTTGTCCCCACTCAATCAAACTATAAGGAATCCATTGTTAGAATCAGGCAATGGGAACCAATGTGGCGAGCTTTTTGTGATCTTTAAATTCTTCAAAAAGTTGTAAGATTTTTTAGATAATGATCTGCAGATTTTTGACATTTGAATAGGTTAGGGTTGAGGGTAGATTTGAGAAAGGTATGAGGCAAACAGGGAGGGGCGGCGGACACCCATCTCTCATCCATAGTGTGCCCTAGGTCTGAGATTTAAATGTGTGGCAAGGCCTTGGGTATACCTTTTTTGGTCATAGAGGAGTGTACAATCCTGTCCAGCTTGAAAGCTAGATTCAAGGGTCTTACACCATCTCATCACCAGAGACTGCCATCTGGATGGCCGCGCACAATAGAAGGGCAACAATCTCAAAGCTGATTAAATGGAGTAGACTAAGCTTGACCCTTGTAATGGATAAAAAGTGAGGATTCTGAACAAAGAGAACTTGAACGCCTCATCCGCCACAGGACACCTAGCTGCTTTAAATAATAATCACCTTCAACAAATAAAGATTATCTTATATCTTTCTAACAAATTTATAATTAATTTTACCTCTTGTAATAGTTATGATAATTAGTATCATAACCCTAGTAAATATATAAAAGCTTGACCTAAAAGAAGCAATAGATCTATGCCATCGCCTCTCTCCAGCCATTCCAATCAGTCAAGCAATCTTAAAGGCAACTCATACTTCTGTTCCTACTGCGCTGGGCACCCACAAATTTTGACTTTTGGTTTTCCTTGGTAAAACCCTAAAATATCTACTGAAGTTCCTCCCATCAGGCCAATAGCGGGCCATCATTCCTATATAACAGTTATAATGATAGCAGTACCCCTAGACGTGAATATCCTTTCTGCATCAGGTTTGAGCATGCAAGGGGCGTTAAAGTATGCTCAGGTACCTAAAACTACCACCATGAAGATACCCCTTATTAGTGTTAATGCGGTGTTAGTGCAGCTGAAGACAACGCTGATGGTTTGATGTAAATGGTTAAAGAGAGGAAAAGGAACAGATTTTAAGTTAGTGGCAAGCAGCAAGTGGAAGGCAGGTTGACTGGAAGTGTGAAGAATCCCAAAAATGTGAGTTCTTAGAAACGTCCCAGAGTTTTTAAACCAATTAGAACTCATTCTTACTTCAACCCAACTGTTACCCACAAGGAAGTTAGCGAACAATGGCTAAATTTCTGGATGACAATGGTGCCCATACTCAGAATAATCCTTGCCGCTGGTTATATGTTCATTGATCAGTAATTTATCATCTCTTCCTCAGTAGATCTTTCTCCCATCTTATTAGAATGGCAATGTCTTATGGATTCTGGTTGCTATCATGGGTAGCCGAGTATCCATGATGGAATCCAGGTTTTTACTTAGCACGTTAGATGTCTGACAGTAACTGCCAATTTGGATGCATCCACAAATACATATAATGTGAATCCAATGGGAAGAGAAGGGTAGGGCCCAAGTAATAAAAGGAAAATTTTATGATACCTGATGCCAGAAACACTACAATCAAGCAGCCGTTCAGTAACTGGGACCAAATAGAATAAAACTATATGGTATTGTTAGAAAGATGGGTCATGCCCCCTACCAGTTAAATATTCCACTATTGTTATAAATCTTTGACAAATTCCACGAAGAGTAATTTACCCTGTTTGAGAGAACTCTTGAGACCCCAGATTTTTACCTTTTGCATGAGGCACCAGAGTGGGAGGCGGAGGAATATGTGGCATCTTAAAGGGTTAAAAGAGGGCTTGAGTACTTAGTACCATTGAAGGGCCTTGACGCCGTGGAGAATAGCTGGGTTATGGACCGCGTTTGTGCTCAGGTGCAGGACCTGATTAATATTTTCTACAAGCGTTTTTATTCCACGGCTGTCCCAAAGTCAAAATCTAGCTATTAACATCATTGATTAAAGCCTGCCCATAGGAATTTCTTTGTGGATTTCCTTTAATGAGGGGTATAGCTTCAAATAATGTAGGGTATTATCATGTCTCATCAAATAACATCTGGTTTAAACCGTAGTAACAAGTAGGAAATTGTCAAGTCTAGCACATTAAGTTGGATGCCCTCTTGACCTCAAACATTCTTGGACAACGTTGGGTAAGGGACAAGCAATTAGAGGGCGTAGTCAAAGCATTGCGTGGTGAGGTTGCTAGCATTTTATCAATAGTTTTGAATGGTACAAGTTACGTTATTAAAAAATAAATCAATTTGTTTAACTTTAAACGTGGCTTTCATTAGTACTAAAATACAGTTAATTTGGGTGATATCAGCCTACAATCCCAAACCTGAGTTTGTTCAAATCCAATTATATTACTACCACTGATGGTAGTTTTATTCATAAGTTAAAATTGGTTTAGTTCCATGGCAAAGTGTCCATGACCCATCTTCCATTTTCCCTTATAGTAGTTTCCATCAGATCAAATTTTTTGTAGATTATCTTTTAATTTTATATTTATCCATTGATTTTTATCAAATGAAAATATGGCATGGCCATTTTATAATTTCAATATTGTACTCTAGATAAATTCTGCCGTTGGTGTGGTCTTTTTTCTCTAATCAGAGCTTTAAACGGTATAAAATTCAATATAAAATTTTTCATGAGCTCCTCTGGGAGCCCAACCAAGTCATCATGTTCTTAGGCCATTTGGTGGTACATATTATTACATACAAACCATTCTTAAGTTATCTAGGAGTTGGCATAATTATGGTGCTTGGTTTCAAATTTTAGTGTCATGTTCCTGGCTACTTGATTTGTGATAATCATCACCTCTCTAGGAAATTTAGAGCTAAAAACAATCTCCTCACACAATAGGTAAGTATTCTTCATCATGGAACTGAGGTAATCCTCTGAGGGTAATATCACTTGTACAAAAGACAAAAATTCTTCCTCAAAAGTTTCCATAATTATAATGGGTCCACAGGTCATTGATTTATTCAATTTATAGTAAAAAAACTTACTTACCGTTCAGTAACATTTTAATATATTTTAAAAATTAAAAAAATGAATTACCAACTTCAAACTCCCACCTTCCCAACTCAACTTAAAGTCTTCAGCTCCTCAGCCAGCTGATCCAGTGTGGGGCAGCGGCAAAACCCCATAGTTTTTCTGTCCAATGGGTAAACACGTTCAGACTGGGTAGTCCAGTCCACCCAGATCCATAGGACAATTATTTCTTCCCAAAAATCTTGACCTGCACCTCGCACGTTGCCAGGCGGTGCCTCAAAGCCCCCTGTTGCTCCCCCAGAGCATCATGTGATTTGGTCTTTAGGCCAAATATGGGAAATTTTCCCATACGCAGATAAATCTATAATTGAACTGTCTCAGGGGTAATAGAACCCGCAGCTTCATTGACTTTGGCCACTATAAGGGGTATTTTTTTGGCTTCATGTGCATCACCAATGCTACCACTGCAGTAACAGCGCACCTGGTATTCTGGGGCAACCTTCTACTAACAACTTGCACTCACTACCAGTGGATACCACTATGGTAGTTCAGTTTGCCGGTTTTATACCCACCTTCCACCCAACATTCTCCACAAGGAACTGATGGAAGTATGGAAGCTTAAGGCTCCAAACTCATCCTACAATTTGTGGTCCCAAGTTGGAGCTATCCATTTTGCCATGCGTTAATATTTTGCATATGCCCTAATTATAATAAATATCCTTGTTGATTCCCCTTTCACGGTCATCTCATCTGCCCACAACCATCCTTTCTGGACTTGTGTGAGGGGGGTGTCAGAACATCTGTCCATCCTGTTTTAAGTTGGATCACTCAAAATGCAAATGCCCCTCCCTTAAAGCTTCTGCCAGACTTAACCAATATACACTATCGCCCACCTGCTCCCAACCCAAGATGTTTTCAGTCTGAGGTATAATCTTACCTCTCCTCCCTAAAGGCCTGCTTTTGCAGTGGTTCCTCACCAGCAAATCAGACCCCTCTTTAGCCCAGAGCTGTTCCTACCCCAGCATATTGGTGAGCATATTGGGCTATTTCCATTCTCAAGATTCCTCCCATATGCCAATCCAATCTCAATCTTATGCAATGCCCAATCCAACACAAACATAATACTTGAGGATTATTGGCTGAGGTTTCTAAAAATGTGAATTTATTGAACCATCTAATCTCCGCCTCAAACAATTTTACATGCCATATATGACTCTTAATTTTCACTCGTTACTATGCCTCAGATGAATACTATTCCATTCCAAAGTTAAAACCACCTCACTGTTGAAGCAGCTGCCTCAGCTGAATGTTGTCTCCCCTACAAAACTGTCACTAAGTCAGTGGTTATGCTTGCAGATGGTAACCTTCCTTTATCAACACAAATGACCTTAGCCCTTTATTGTAATGGGCGGGTTTGCGCCAATATGCAATGAACGAATTGAGTAGTAAGAGCCATGTTACTGACCATACTAGTGACAGGCCTGCAGAAGCCCATCCCCATACCTGACTGCCATGCCTCATCGTTGCCAAATATTCTCATACCACTGTTCCCACGACGCTGCACATCATCAGCAGAGTCTGGAACCAGAAAGGGCCAAGAACAACGCCAACGCTACACCAAGCTCGCTGGCTGAGCTCATATTTCCGATCCAATCTGCTTTTAATATTTTCAAATAAGATAGTGTTCCTTTTTATCAATCAAGTTTCCTTTATTTGATTTTCTTTTCCTCATAGAAGATGCAACTGCCCTTCAGGGCTGCGACATCCTCCCCTAAATAGTGCCCTACTAGTATGGAATAAGACTCTCCTCTGTTAAGCTCTTTTGAGCACTGACCAACACATTGTTTGCAAAGATTCCCCATCCCACCAGATCACCATCCATGCCGCATGTAAGGCCAACGTCATTCTGAGGATGCAATTTGGGATTGGGATGGAAAATTTTCCCAATTCCAACCTTCCCAGTTTCAATGCTTTCTGAATCAGGGCCACATTTGGATCGAACGCCACCCAATCTGAAGCAATGTATGGATCAGGTGCCTTCTGATCCATTACATCACCCCTCTGCAAAGACCAGAACTCCTGGACCTTCTCCAGGCACCGTGCACAGTCCTCTTTTTTCTGCCACATTGCCTTCTCCACTGGATATCCTTTCCACTTCACCAGCAGTCACTGCCAGCCCCTCACCCATTTAGCATTTAATATCCGTTCCACACCATATTCTGGCACCTCCCATTCCCTAGGGTTCAGCAGTCCTGAACGCTCTAGACCCACTCCCCTGAATGCTTGTAGCTGGGAAGCATGAATCACCAGATGGGCTCTGGAACCTATTGGCAAACTTAACTCAAAGGCTACCCAATTAATGGCTCAGATGAACCAGTATGGGCCCAAAAAACTTCAGACCTAGCTTACGATTCTTGGCTGGGACAGCATAGTTCTTAGCCACCACCAATACCCAGTCCTCAGGCTCAAAAGTTGGATCCGGCGCCCTTCATTAATCTGCCTGTCACTTATGCTGAGTCACCGCCTGCTTAAAATTTCCCCATAACTTCTTCCCAATATCTGACATAGTACATGACATCTCATCCGCCCCCTGACACACTCCGCCCACAGATCACCCATTTGATCTGGGGTTGAGTCCAAGATTCGCAAAAAACTGCAACATTCCCATTGAGGAATGGGAATGATTGTTGTAAGCCAACTGGGCCATCCAAACCCATGAAACCCAGTCATCCTGTTGATTGGACATGTAACACCCAGAGATACCGCTCAAGTATCTGATTCACCCTCTCCGTTTGTCCATCATATTGAGGATGGTAAGCCAAGGACCGTCCAGGCCTGATTTCAAAAATCCCAGCAGGCTTGACCAGAATTTTGAAACAAAATTGTGGGCCCCGGTCTGTAATGATTTCCTCTGGTAGACTATGCCAGGAGAGCACCTCATTGATGAAAATCCTCACCACATCCTTTCCAAAAACTCCTGATGCATGGAAAAACTCAGCATATTTGGTAAGTCTATCCACGACCACCATAACCGCATTCTTCCCCTGCACCTTTGGTAATCACATTATATAATTGACACTAATTGAGTTTCAAGGGGCTCGTGGTATCAGCAGTGGATTCAACTTACCCAATGGCGGTTTTCTTGAGGGCTTTGCCCCTGCGCATACCAAACACCCCTGCACATACTTCTCGACATCCTTATGCAGGCCTGACCACAAATACTCCCATTGCACTGATTCTACCATCTTCTCCACTCCTGGGTGACCCGCCAATGAATGATCATGTGAAGCCTGGATTACCTCCCGCTATAACGATAGATTGGGCACCCATATGCAAGAATTGTGGTATAGCACCTCACTCCTCTTCATGAAATCCTCATGGTGACTGTGCGGCCACCCCTCCATTATCTTGGCTTTCAGCTACTAAGATAATCCCGATTTTCTTTGCTTCTGGCGGATTTCCTCCCCCAACTCACTTTCCCTATCCTCCAACATCACGAATTGGTCCAGTCAGCAAATTGTGGCCACATTAAACTCCTCCAATTCCTCCTTCTCATACATGAAGTCCCCATCTTGACTCAACCAATCTGCTATAACATTCGATGCTCCTGGCCTGTAACCCACCCAGAAATCATAACGGACCAGCTCTACATGCCATCTGGCCTGCCACTGGTTCATCTTTCTGGGTTCGTGATAAAACTCCAACGCTTTGTGATCTGTCTGAATAACAAAAGGATGCTGGGCATAGAGTAGGTGATGCTGCCACTCTCACAAGGCTACCATCATCGCCAACAGTTCCTTATCATATATTAGGTAGTTCATTTCCACGAGGAGCAACTTACGGCTGAAGTAACACACAGGGTGTTCCAGCCCGTCTTCCCCTTCCTGAAGCAATACCGCTCCCACAGCATAATTTGAAGCATCCGTTTCCACCAAGAATGGCCTCCCAGGTCTGGATGGGCCAGTACAGGAATGGTAAGCAACTTTCCCTCAGTAACTTTAATGCCCATGCTTCTTCCCTTCCCCATACAAATGGGACGTCCTGGGTTAGACGCGTGGGTAGTAAGGTTATATGGGAAAGATTCTTCACAAACTGATGAAGGTAGTTCAATGTTCCCAAAAAACTCCACACCCCCATTTGATCCGTGGGGGCCTTCCATGCCTGCACCACCCATAGCTTATCCGGACATACTCCCAATCCATTCTGAAAAATCATGTTGCCAGGGAACATTACTGAACTTCAGTTAAATTTGCACTTGGAAGGCTTCAACCTTAAACCCATCTGACCAATTGCACCCAGAACTTCCTGGACATCTCGTACATGCTCCTCCTGGGACCACAAAAATACTAGGATATCATCCATATAAGTGGCACAGCATCGACCCATCATTCTTCCAAGAACATGGTCAATCATCCGCTGGAACACCACTGGGGCATTCCTCAGCCCGAACTCATCACACAATATTGGTACACCCCTAGGTGGCACTTAAACGCTGTGTACTGCTGGTGCTCCAGGCTCACCAGTATTTAATTAAACACATACATGAGGTCAAGTTTTGTAAACATCGTGCATCTGGTAACTATTGAGAGATTATCCTCCAACAAGGGCATTGGATACAGATCAGGCTCAGTGACTGTGTTCAAGCATCAGAAATACACACATGGGCGTAATTTGCCACTCACTTTTGGCACCAGTAATATAGGAGATGCAACTGGAGACATAGAGGGATCAGTTAAATCTTTGTCCAACATCTATTCCACATGGCTCTCCAATGCTTCTATGGCCCATTCATTAAGAGCATATACCGGGCATCCCCTGGGAAGCTCCGTCCCCTCCTTGAACTGGAATGAAAATGCAAAAAAACCCATAAGGGAAAAAGGCAAGTTCCCAATAGGACCAAATACATCAACAAAGTCGCTATATTCAGCTGGTAACTCTATCTCCTGCATCCCACCCAAGCTCCTGCGACTGCTCAGGACGTCACCCCCAACCTCCATCTTCTACATCATCTGAGGCCCAATCTGCAGCGTCAAGGTAATCATCTTATTCGGCAAATCAATCTGAGACAGGAAATGATGCCACCATCATATCCCGAGTACCACAAGATGAGCTATATTTCTGATTGCACAGAATCATTCTTTCTTTAAAATGGGTCTTGCCAAATGACAACCAAGGGCTCTAAACGCCACAATGGTGCTCTTCTTGAAACATCAGCAAACACTACCTCAGGAACCCTCTTCATCTCTGTCACAATTCTGATATGACTGGATGATAATCGTGGGATAGCTAGGGCGGATTGGGAAAGAATCCGCCAAACATGATATCAGTTATGATTATTTGAGTGCCTTGAGACTAGGCGATATTGGGATATAATGGTTTATTATTGGATCGCCTCTAAATAAGGCGATAAGCAATAAGGCGATATTGATATTTGACGTATACAAAGTAAATTGCCTACAATTAGGGCGATAGAGGGCTTGAGAATAACAAGCTGAAATCAAGGAGAATCGGCAGAATAGAATAGCCCAAGCTATGAGAGCGGTATCATCTGAAGCCGCTGTATATAAGCAAGATGGGCGATTGAGAGAGGGAGGTTGTTTTTATTAGAGAAGAGAGCGGAACAGCGAAAGGTTGCTGTATTTATTATAATAAATAAAAGAGTCAATTGGGGCGATTACTCATATTTTTAGTATATTTTCAAGTGTTTCTGAAGGACTGACGATCCCCACATTGTCTGTCTGTGCTCAGTGTTTTTGACCTGTATGAACAATATGGCGGATCTTAATGATACCATCCAATTTTATAACATTGTTGCTCACTACAGGGGCCCATTGATCAGCCACCAAGTACTACGAAACTCCAGTCACCAGCCATGTCTTATACATCCTGTGTTGCTGAGGAATCTTTACAAAACACTGCACCAGCTGGGTATGAGGAACTTAAACTTACCTTAGACGCGGTGCTCAAAAAAAGGATGACCTCCTTCAAGAACGAAATGCTGTCATGCACCAGCTTGATAGCACGTTTAGCCAAATGCAAATTCTGGGACAACAAAACAAGGAACTCGCCAACAGGTTGGATGATACTACCAAATGGCTGCATTGCGCAGAGCAAAAATTGACCAGCGCCTCTTGGTCTTCTCACTGGGATGAGGATGACCATCAAGAGGGGGCATCATATGAGGAAGAATATGATGTTAGTCGGAGCTACTACACCCAGGATGGTAGTACTGGATACAAATATGAGTCAGAGCGCCAATTCTCTCAAGTAATGGTGTGCCGCCCATGGCAGAAGGTCACACTACCCCTGAAGTGGCGGATATCCCAACTTCCACTGGTCCAGCTTCCCGTCTGGAAACTACTTTTAAATCTCGACCCATTCCTCAGTATGGGCTAAAAACCGTGAATGGGATGAGGAGGTTATTATCGAGAAAAGTACCTCCATTTGATTGAAATGGGAACATCCATGGTTTCTTCAAACGGTTTGATTTTGCAGCAGAAGGTGCATCTGATAGACAGAAGGCTAAATTGTTGATATTCGCCTTGGATGTTGGGAGTGCTGATCAAGTCACCTGTTACCTCCCAAGTAGCTCTATCACCTATAAGGATGTGAAGGATACCATGCTTCACCTGTTTGGGGGTACCCCAATGATGTCACAGCGGAAAGCGGAATTCTTAATGATTGGATTCCACTGAAATGAGACTCTTCTGGAGTTCGCTGATTGATTCACAATGGAATCCCTTATGCTTATTGGGGCAGGGTACTTAGCGGAAGCTGACATGTGCATCACCATGACCTCCACAGTGAAGCCATACCAAGAGCTTCACAATGTCATTTCGCCACTTCTGGATAACAACGTACCTCTGCTCAAGAATGTACAGTTTTTGCGTCGCATATCCCCTAACTTCCCACTGCCAAATATGGAATGGAAGACTACTGCCTCTACTGCACCCTCTTATTCAGGAAGATACTCTCATCTAACTCCAGCTCCATTTAGCAATCCTTGACCTTATTAAAACTCTGCGCCTCATCCTTGGCCAAATTATACTCAACAGTTTGATCAGTGCCAATGGGCTGGTCATGAAAACCATCAGCAACCCAGCTACTGACTAGGACCTAGCTATGCCAAACTTCAACAATCATCTTACCAACCTGGGCCTGGTTACGCTGAACAACCCCAGACTTTCCGATATAGACCCTCTTATGACAATCAATGATGTGGCTCTTATGAGGTTAACTGTTATTAATGTGGCCGCCCTGGTCATTTGAAAAATCTGCCATAAACGTCATGTGAACTATGTACACCAAGATCAATACTATCAGGGAAAAGATGGAGCGGAGTAGAGGTGGGACCCTCTATCTTTGTGATTCCAACCCAAAACGTCCCTTAATCAATAGTACTATATCCTGTGAAAGACCCTCAGTACAATGATGGAATTTTATACCAGCAGCCAGTTGGAGGAGTGAACGTAGTGACACAAGCTCATGTCAAGGCAGCAGCGGGTGAAGAATCCCCAAAACAACTGAAGCCGTATGCTTGTCAAATGCTTGATCAAGCTTCCTCAGACAAGCTTGATTCTGCCATGGATGCACCAACTCTGATTTGAGTAAACGTCGCCCTTCCGGTAGATGCAATTATCAAAGAATATCCCCAAGTTGGTGGGGGGGATAATGAGCTTTCTTAAAAAAGAGATCCCGTAAATGTCCACGTATTAAACAGTTAATATTTTTCTAATTCTGAGTGTACATACTGTGATATTTTTGTAGCGAAAAATAGAGTTTGCGCTATAATAGATACTGGTGCTCCAGTCAACATAGTTTTCCCTAAGTTGATGGTGAAGTTTACGTTAAAACCTGACGTGGACCATCAAATGGTGAATGGAACTGCTGGAGCAGAAAGCACCGTCTCTGAGGGCGCTTAAAGTGCGCTACCTCTGCGCTTTGGGTCCATTGTCATTGTAGCTCTTGTGATTGTGCTACCAAACAAAAACTATGACTTGTTAATTGGAACTGCTTTCCTGCGCCATTTTGGGGCTGTTGTTAATATGATGGAGGAGACCCTCGCCATTCTGGGACAGCAGATCCCAATTTACTTCACCTCTAGTGGAGTACCAAAGGATCCAGTGCATATGAGCCATATCAACCTTGCATATAGTGATGGGGTGATACCAGTTCACTATCACCGACTAAAGCGCAAGACTTGGCCCCTTCCCCAGTAGATATATGAGTATCAAGGGATACCTCTTCGAGCTGCAAATCCCATATCTATTACTTCTGGACATCAAGTCTTAGTTAACACTGAGTTAGAGGTGGAAGTGCCTATTGGACTATATGGGGAAGTCATGAGGCTCTATCATCAAATGCGGTTTGAGCCACATGTGGCTCCAGGGATTATACTTCCAGGACATAAAGAGATTAAAGTTTTGTTAGCTAACCTCCAGATTGAACCAATGTAAATCCGTTGACACCAAATAGTAGCATATTTACATTTGATTCCAATAGAAGAGCTCCTTCAGGTTCTAGATTTTGGGTCGCTGGACAAATTTGGTCTACCAGTTGAGGCATCAGCTGGCGTACTAATGGTGGTACCGCGGAGTAATCTAATAGGACTATCAGAAGAGCAAAAAGAACAAGCAATAGCTTTATTTCAGAAGTACAAGGGGATTTTTGCTTTTGATGATCATGACTTAGGGTGTGCTTGGGGGTGGTCCATTGAGTAGACACAGGAGATCATCCCCCTATAAGGTCTCAGCTGATCTGCTGATTGAGGGCAGTGGAAGACATTGTCACTAACGAAATTGACAAGTTTCTGGAGCAAGGAATGTTCAAACCATCCAAGAGTCCATGGGCTTTGCCCATTCTAATTGTAAAAAAGAAGGACAGCACCAACCACATAGTAATAGACTACCGGAAGCTCAACAGTATTACAAAAAAGAACTTGTACCCTTTGCCAAGGATCAATGATGCTTTGAATAAGTTAGGGGAGCCCGTTATTTTTCAGCAATGGATTTGATAGTGGGGTACTGGCAAATCGAGTTACCCATGGCGGAACAGGAAAAATGCGCTGTAATCACCTCCGAAGGCCTTTTTCAACCAATGCGGATGCCTCAAGGGCTGTGCAACGCCCCAGATACGTTTCAGCGAGCCATGGAAACTATTCTTGGTGACCTGAAACTGTCATGCGTCCTTGTATACCTCAACAATATTAACAATTTCTCTCAAACCTTTTCTAAGCATCTCAACCACCTCAAAGCAGTATTCTGCTGACTGGCTGAGGTGAATATATAATTAAACCTTAAAAATGTAACTTCTTCAAAGATCAACTGGAATATCTGGGGTTCGTGGTAGACTCTAAAGGGCTGAAACCACAGCTGGCTAAGGTGGAGGCCATCAGCAAAATGACTACACCTAATAGTAAACGTGACATACAGGTATTTTTGGGAGTGGTCAGTTATTACCAGAGCTTTATCCCTAATTTTAGCTGTATTGGGGGCCACTATTCGAGTTGTTAAAAAAGGATGCTGTGTTTGAATGGATGGAATGTCATCAATATGCTTTCAATACACTTCATACGGCGTTGACCAGCGCACTGGTGTTATGGTATCTAAACTTTGATCAGGAGTTTATCATTCATATAGATGCGTCCCTTTCCGCTGTTGGGGCAGTACTTTCTCAAAAAGATGACGAGGGAGAGGAGCATCCTGTAGTGTGCTGTAGTCAAATTCTGAACTGAAATGAGTGTAATTATACCGTGCCGGAGTGGGAGTGCTTAGCAGTGATCTATGCAAATAAGCAATCCAGAGCCTATTTGTATGGGGTAAAATTTAAAGTCATAACAAATCACGCGTCATTATGCTGGTTGCAGAACCTCAAAGAACCTGAAGGCCGTTTGGCTTGATGGGCTCTTAAGCTGTAGGCTTACAATTTTGATATCCTTCATCACCCAGGAGTAAAGCATCAGAACGCTGACTGTTTATATTAAATGCTGACTATTTCTGTGATGTCAGACCTCAGCGATGTAATGTATGATAAAAGATGCTCAGTGGAAAATATGATGATGAACCACCCCAAGTGGTCAAAGCATTAAACGAGATGTGAATGAATACCTTCCAATGGAATGGGGAACTGTACAAGCAGATCGGCGATTCTATAGTGAATTTTCTGTGACCCTCAGCACGGTCAGGAATCATTATGAGCGCCCACAAGGCAGTCAGACATGGTGGGGTGCGTAAGACAATGGAGTATTATGCCCTTTGTAATATTGGGAAAGCATGAGCTTTGATGTGCTCAAAACTATTTCCTGTTGCCATCAGTGCCAAGTGGAGAAGCCATTCCGCCATAAGACTTCATACCGGGTAGTGAAACCACATTTTGCTTGGCACACAGTTTCCTTGATGTCGTTGGTCCCTTGCCAACAGGAGCTAACTGGTGTAAGTACATTTTTGTGGCTATCGACCACTTGACCCGGTGGGTCAAAGCAAGGGCAATATGAGATTTGGGGGCAGTTACAGTGACCAAGTTTTTGATAGAATGCATTATTCAGAGACATGGCTGCCCTTAGTTTATTCTCACCTATAACGGAACCAACTTCACCTCATACATCCTCCCCAAACTGAATGAGCTTATGGGAATCCGCGGGGTTCTGATGACCCCATACCACCCCAATTCAAATGGAATGGTCAAACGGGTGAATGGGACTCTGGTTTAACATACTATACAGATTATTAATGGATCGACCTTCTGATTGGACCTCCCTCCTTTCCACTGCCATGTTCGCCTATAACATCAGTTACCATTCCACCACGGGGAAGAGTCCCTTCCAACTACTATATAGCCAACACCCAGCTCTTTCTGGCGTTACTTTATTTGTGTGTAGAAGACACTGGCGGAATGGAACCCCACCACTATTTGACTAACCCTGCGAACACTCTGATCAAATTGCAAACCAAAGCATATTCCTTCAGCTAAGCCAAGAAGATCAGGAATCAGGCTGCCGATCAGGTAGTCATAGCAGATTGGCACAGTTCAAGGAAGGCAATATGGTTCTCTTCCATGACCAACATGGTTTTGGGAAGAAACACAAGCTGGCCAGTATTTGGATTGGTCCATTTAAAGTTATAGAGAAAACTGGGGTTGAGTCGTATACCATCAAGAACCCTGCAAGTGGTTGGATCATTAACCAAGCGCATGTGAAGTTCCTCTGACCATACAAGCAATAGGAGCCTTATTGTCCAGTCAAGGATGCTGTAGTGTCACGATTCTGATATGACTGGATGGTAATTGTGGAATAGCTAGGGCGAAGTGGGAAAGAAACTGCTAAACATGATATCAGTTACAATTATTCAAGTGCCTTGAGATGAGGCAATATAGGGATATAACAGTTTATTATTGGATCACCTTTAAATAAGGCGATAAGGCAATAAGGCGATGTTGACATTTGATGTATATGAAGTAAATCGCCTACAATTAGAGCAATAGAGGGCTAGAGAATAACAAGCCAAAATCGAGAGAATTGGCGGAATAGAATATCCCAAGATATGAGAGCAGTATCATCTGAAGCCACTGTATATAAGTGAGATTGGCAATTGAGAGAGGGAGGTTGTTTTTATTAGAGAAGAGAGCGGAACAGCAAAAGGTTGCAGTAATTATTATAATAAATAGAAAGAGTCAATTGGGGTGATTTCTCATATTTTTAGTATATTTTCAAGTGTGTCTGAAGGACCAACAATTCCCACATCATCTGTCTGTTGCTCAGTGGGTTCAACCTGTACAAACAATACAGCGGATCCTAATGATACCATCTGATACTATAACAATCTCTTAACTTCAAATGTTCCGTTAAGGTGAACTTTACATAAATTTCCTCAGCCCCTGTATCCACCAGGGCCAGCACCTTCTCTGTCTGACCATGCAAGTATAACTCCACCAGAATAAATAACCTAGGACAAAGCAAAGAAGTAGATTTAATGTTTGAAGCATTCTCAGATTACAGATTTGCAGGTAAGGTAGGTTTAGGACTATAACTCTTCCCAGGTCCCTGGCCTGTTCTTCCCAACTACTCACCATTTCCCTGGTGGAATCCCCCATGGATATTTCCAAAGTTCCGGGGTGATCCCTACCAACCTCCTCGACCTCTGCTGGCCACTACGGGCGACTGGCCCCTTCCTGAAGACATAGAATCTTTCCGCTGGTTATGCGTCAAGGCCAATTGTTTGTCCACCTGCACTACCAATGCAATTTCTTCTGCCAACAAACTCTGTACCTTAGCAGCTGCCATGGCGGTTAACATATCTGCTTGCAGTCCCAGTCTGAACATTTATGATGATTGTGAATCTGAGACTTGTGCTGTTTTTGCCAAATGGACAGAAAATACGCCCATATTCTTCAACCAATCCTCAGCCCTGACATACCATCCGCAAAGCTGACCACGCTTCATCCTGAGCCTCATCCAGGCAGACAGCCTGGTTGATCCAATTGACACACTCATCCATGGTTCCTGGGAGGCAACCTTGCTCCTCAATCAACTCCTGCACCCACCCAGCCAGATCTGGGGGTAGTGCCTCCACAATTTGCGCAATCTGCAATGAGAAAGGGGTCTCCCCACCCGTTGCTTGAGGCAACTGCACTTGAAAATGGATCCGCGACACCACTTGGTGAATTTTCTCCAAAGCTTCCATGGGCAAAGCAGCCCAACCTTTTGGAGATGTAGAGCCTCCTTGGCATTCCTCAATCTTTATGGGTCTTATGCCACACACTCAAACCACCTCTCTTATTACAAAAGTTAGTGAGAAGCTCACCATCACCACCATCAACACATGGCGATACCATTCCTCCCCTCCTGGAGCCACCACCTCTTCTTGGGTCCCCCACAAAACTGATAAAAAAGTGTTTGAGTTGCATCTAATGTAACGGGTGGGTTTGCGCCAATATGCAACGAATGAATTAAGAAGTAAGAGCCATGTTACTGACCATACTAGGGACAGGCCTGCAGAAGCCCATCCCCAAACCTGACTGCTATGCCTCATCGTTACCACATATTCTCATACCACTGTTCCATCGACGCTGCACATCATCAGCAGAGTCTGGGACCAGGAAAGGGCTGAGAACAATGCCAACACCACACTGAGCTCACTGGCTGAGCTCATATTTCTGATCTGATCTGCTGTTAATATTTTCATATAAAATAATGTTCCTTTTTAGCAAGCAAGTTTCCTTTATTTGATTTTCTTTTTCCTCATATTAGATGCAACTGCCCTTCAGGGCTGCGACATACTCCCCTAAATAGTGCCCTACTAGTATGGAATAAGACTCTCCTCTGTTAAGCTCTTTTGAGCACTGACCAACACATTGTTTGCAAAGATTCCCATCCTACCTGATCACCATCCACGCTGCGCATAAGCATGACATCATTCTGCAGATGCAGTTCTGGTTTGGGATGGCGAATTTTCCCAATTCCGACCTTCTCAGGTTTGATGCTTTCTGGATCAGAGCCATGTTTAGATGAACGCTACCTGATCCAAAGCAATGTACAGATCAGGTGCCTCCTGATCCGTTACATTTGTTGGACTTTCATTTTTATGGCTCATTGAGGCTGTGCTCAAGAAGCCTGAAAGTCAATACTTGAAGCAGTCAAAGACTCATTACTATTAGTACTTATTTTAAAGATGCCAAGTAATGCTTAGGTCTCATTAGCTAGAGTATACATCCCATGATAATTATGGTTATAGGACTTATTAGATACAAGAATAAGAATGAATATATAACTTATGATATAACTTTGTTGTAGTATAAAAGGGTTTTTAATATGTCAAACCTGTGATGAAGGGGGTCTCTCCACATTGCACAAAGCAGTTGGGCAAGAGGGCCCATGTGAGGGCCCATAGGCAAGAGAGGGCTGCTGTGGTGAGGTCCCACTTTTGTTGGCTTGTTGAGCGATTTAGATATCCTTGGAACACTGTAAGGATGATGCTCACACTGAGGAGGGAAGTTTGGCCCAGAGAGAGCATACAGTGAGGCAACAGCTCTGTCAAAATCTGAGGAATGGTCCATGTTGATTCACTCAAAATCCACAATTTCCCTTAAAATCTCAAATAAATGTTTTCAAAATTTAAAAATTTTATTTTCAATTTTATAGGTTTTTATTGTATATATTAGAAGACGAAGTTGTCTTAAACATCTTTGCTTGGTTTGATTTTATATTAGGGAGTGGTGGATATGGGGAAATTGGACCCCGCGGAGTCTGTGGGTGGCAGACTATCCATGGGCCTATTTCGAGAATCTCAGTCTCCAATATTCTCATCTAGGCCCATTCTAGACCATCCGTTGAGTACCCGTGGCATTATGGAAATTTTTTTGCATACATTTCCATTCTTCAAGGATGAATCAGAGCTCATCTCAACCTTATCACCAAAATTCCCATTTCTTAGGATAATTTGGCCTGGCAGCCCCTGATTCGCTGGGCTGCCCTTCGCCATGGCTCTCAATAATTTTGACAAGTGGCAGATTTGGCTTGGCAGCTCCTGATTCGTTGAGCTGCCTAATGCTATCATTTCCTTTTCTGGAGTTATTCATCTTGGCAGCTCCTAATTTGTTAAGCTGCTAGATGCCAATGTTTCCTCTTTTAGTGTTATTTGTCATGGCAGCTCCTGATTTGCTGAGCTTCCCGATGCCATGATTCTTGCCACTTCCATTTTTGGCATAATTTAGCTTGGCAGCCCCTGATTCGCTGGGCTGCTCTTTGCCGTTGCCAATCTCTATGCATGAGACCTCATAATTTGAATTTGGCGGCCTTTTATTGGCCCAGTCGCCATTTACATTGACCTTTGACACCTTTTCCTTAAGGTTTAGTCAATTTTGTGGCATCTGATTTGTCAGAATGCCATTTATGAGGGTCGTTGCCCTTGAGCCCTATACTTTTATGTATATTGAGTGTGACACTATTAGCCGTGATCCCCACCTTAGGGGGGTTGAGGCTATGTGGCAGTCAAGCAGCGCCTTGACTGTCACATCACCCCCCTCAGAGGAGAGCCCCTGCGCCCCAGTATTCCTCCACCTTCCGGGGACAGTGGGCGTAGTTGTCAGCTGTTTGCCAGGAGGATTCTACTATCGGGTAGCCAACCCATTTCACCAAGTACCATTGCTTTTTGCAAGTGATCTTGGTGTCTAGAATCTCCTCCACCTCGTATTCTGCCTCCCCTGAGTTGTCTAACTGGACTGGCTCCAGTTTTGGTGGTTTGGGTCCTTTGTACTTCCTAAGCTGTGAAACATGTAAAACTGGGTGTGCGCACAATCCTTCCAGGAATTCCATTTTTATGTCACCTCAAAACCTGTCAGACAACCTTGTAGGGTCCCAGGTTGACTGGTCTGAACTTCCTACACTTTCCCGGGGGTGTGTAGTGTTTTGCATTTATTAATACATAGTCACCATCTTTGAGGGGTGGATCCTCTGTGCGATGTGCATCCGCCTTCCTCTTTTCTGAGCCTCCATCGTCTTCTTCAGGTTGGCTCTCAAAAACTCGAAATTTTCTTTTATTCCGGCCACTAACTCATCCACTTCAGGATTCATTCCCCCTGCGTGTCTCTCCATCATCTGAGGGTGATACCCATGGTTCACGAAAAAGGGCGACATCCTGATCAATGAATGTACCAGGTTGTTGTATGAAAACTGTGCAATCCTCAGCCACTTGATCCATTGATTATGTCACGCGGTGAGGTAGCACCATAGGTACTGTTACAGGGTCTGGTTGACCCTCTCCATCTGGCCATCTGACTGGGGGTGGTAGGCGGAGGAATGGCAAGGTTTAATTTTTAATTTTTCTAGGAGGTGATCCCAAAACCTGGAGATGAACTGCGGGCCCCTGTCCAAGATGATCTCATCCAGGAGCCCATGTCGAGAAAAGACCTCCCTCACGAAGATTTTGGCCATGTTTATCACTGTGACCTTAGAGGTGCAGGGGAAGAACTCAGCATAATTTGTTAGTTGGTCCACCACCACCATGACCGCATTGTAGCCCTCTAATTTAGGGAGCCCAGTTACAAAATCCACGCTCAGGGAGGTCCACAGCATTTGGGCGATCTGCAGTGGCATGAGCTTCCCTGCAGGTTTGTTTTGGGATGGCTTTGATCGGGCATAGTTAAGGCAGCGCGTGGTATACCCTCTCACCATTCCCTCTAGGCCTGACTAGGAGTAGTTTTGGCATATTAACTCGATTGTTTTTCCCACCCCTGGGTGTCCCGCCAGGGAGTGGTCATGGCATAGCTCCCTTACCTCAGTTTGAAGCTTGAGAGTCGGGACCCATAGGCAGTCATGGTGCAGGATGAGGACTCCCTCCTTCCTGAAATTCTTGTAGCCTTCGCTGAAGTCCCCTCCCTCTAGCTCTCTCCTGACCTTTTCTCTGAATTTGGTATGTCATTGGGATGTCCAAATTCTCTCCTTTAGGTCAGCGCATTCCTCCTGTATCGATTCAAACAGCTGGGGAGGGAGCATCGTGGCCATTTTGAACTCGTCCATCTCCTCCTTTATGAAAGTCATTTTCAGGTCCCAGCTGAGTAGGTCTGGGAGTAGGTTGCTCTCCCCAGGATTATATTCTATCTTAAAATCATACTGAGATAGCTCCAAGTGCCAGCAGGCTTGTCGTTGGTTCATCCTATGGGGGCTCTTGTGGAACTCCAAGGCCCTGTGGTCAGTTCAGATCGTGAACAGGTGGCGCGCATACTACAGATGATGCTGCCACTCATCCAGTGCCGTGATAATCGCCAGGAGTTCCTTGTCATAGACAGGGTAGTTGGTTTCCGCTGGTAGCATCTTCCTGCTGAAGTAGCATACCGGGTGGTCCAAACCATCCTCCCCTGCCTGCAGTAGGACCACCCCAATGGCAAAATTCGACGCATCTGTCTCTACTATGAATGGGCGATTGGCGTCTGGGTGCGCTAGGACTGGCGCTGTGAGGAGGGCCTCCTTGATGGCCTAAAACGCCCTCTCTTCTTCCTCCCCCATTTGAAAGGGACTTGCCCGGTCAACCGGGTAAGTGGGGCGGCTGTTTCTGAGAGGTCCTTGGTGAATCAACTCAGGAAATTCACCATACCTAAGAAACTGCGCACACCTGTCTTGTCCGTTGGCGCTGCCCATTCCTTCACTGCCATCAGCTTATCTGGGCATATGGCTGTCCCCTATTCAAATACAACGTTTCCTAGGAAAGACACTGAGCCCTTGTAGAACTCACATTTGGAGGGCTTTAGACGCAGGTTGGCCTTGTCCAGTGCACTGAGGACCCTCTTGACGTCCTCTGTGTGCATCTCGCAAGACTTGGAGAACACCAAGATGTCATCCATGTACGTGATGCATCATCTCCCCATCAGGTCGCCCAGGGCATGGTCAATGGTCCTTTGGAAAATAGCAGGGGCGTTCTTGAGTCCAAACGGCTTAACCCTGTATTCACATACCCCTAGGTGGCACTTGAATGCCATGTACTGTTGGTGCTCTGGCACAACTGGCATTTGGTTGAAAGCGTCAACCAGGTCTAACTTAGTGAACACCTGTTTCCCAGCAATCATCTGTGAGATGCTCGCCATCAGCGGGATGGGGTAGGGGTCCATTTCTGTTATGGCATTTATGCGGCGGTAGTCCACAAAGGGGCGGAGCTCGCCATTGGCCTTAGGGACCAGGAGGATGGGAGATACCACAAGAGATTTTGAGGGCACTATCATCCCTCGCTCCAACATATCCTTCACATACTGGTCTAGGGCTTCCTTTGCTCTGGGGTTCAGGGGGTACACCGGGCTTCATTTTGGGAGCTCAGCATCCCCTTTGAACTTGAACGAGAATGCAAAGGGGCCCTGTGGATCGCAGGGGGAGGCGACGCTCTTCTGGAACAGGTGCTCATAGTCTCTGAATTCCTTCAATATCTGTTCCTTCTCCGCCCCTAAGTGCACAGAGTTCACACCAGGCCTGCTTCTGCCAGAGGTAAAGAATTCTAACAACAAGGGCTCTTGTTCCTTAGGGTGAAGCATCACCTGGCCCTCCTCCAAATCAAAGTGTGGGGAGTACTTATGCCACCATTTCATGCCCAGAACGATGGGGTGGGGCAGGTTCTGGATGGCGCAAAAGTCTTCCCCAGAAATGGTGGATTCCCTGTTGGAGCTTGAACTTGGGCTCAACCTCCCAGCATTCTGATGACTTGGAGGTGTCCGCAAGGGTCACGGTACCCTTTTCTCACATTTTTACTCTTAATTTCTTGGCTAGCTCTCAGTCCATGTAGTTTTCTTCAGCCCCAGTATCCACTAAAGCCCACAGTTTTTCTAACTTGGCCCCTTTCTCTTTCTTCTTTCGCTTCAAAGTAAATGGAATAAACAGGTAGGAGGAACCATTTCCTTAATTGAGCAACGAGATGCAGGCAGGAATCGGGTGAAAGTTGTAAGTGGGGCCATCCGGGCCGCTGGGAGCAGTGGGTGCAGGAGCTGCAAGGCGTGGGGCTTTCTCCTGGGGCTCCCCTGCTCCTGTTGCCCCATATGGCTTGATATGGGCTCTGACTCCGCGCGTCATCTGCTGAATCTATTGTGATTCCCAGGCACAGGGGCCCTGGCTTGGGCCACGGCTAGCTGGTTTTCTACCTGAGAAGCAACAGTGACCTCTTCTTCCAAGGTTACCCCCAGGTGGGTGGCGACCATAGCTGTGAGGATGTCCGGGCGAAGGTTCTGTCTGAACATCCATGCGAGCTGGGAAGGAGACACTTTGGCGGCTATGGCTAGGGTCCAGAACAACTGAGCATACTCCTTGATGGCCATTTTCCCTTGGCTGAGGGCCAAGAGTGCAGACCAGGCGGCATCCTGAGAGTCGTTTGGGGTGGTGGCTCTTTCCACAAGGTGAAGGCAGTCCTCCAGAGAAGCAGGAAGGGCCGGTTGAGTCTCTAATAGGTCAGTAAGCCAGATTGACAGGTTCTTCAGTAGGTCCGCTATCACCTGGGCAATCTGGAGGGATGCGGCCGTTGTACCCCCAGAGGCTGCTGTAAGGCAGGCCTGTAATCTAATGCGTGAGAAGGTACTGTGCATAACACTCAACTCCTCAGGGGTCAATGCTTGTCTAAACTCGGATGTGGCATCAACATGTTGGACATAAGCGATTGAATTCCATTGGGATGGGAGGAGATGAGCGGCTTCCCTCAGTAGGAATAGGATGGAGAAGATGACCATCAGGAGAGTGGTAGTGTGCTCATACCAGGCAGGTAGGGCTCTTCCATGTGGTCTCCCCATCCCATCCCATAAAAGGGAGATGAGGTTGAAAGAACTTCGTCTAATGTGATGAACGAGGTCTCTCCACATTGCCACAAAGCAGTCGGGCAAGAGGGCCCATGTGAGGTCCCATAGGCAAGAGAGGGCCATTGTGGTGAGGTCCCGCGTTTGTTGGCTTGTTGAGCGATTTAGATATCCTTGGAACACTGTAAGGATGATGCTCACACTGAGGAGGGAAGTTTGGCCTCCAGAGAGAGCATACAGTGAGGCAACAGCTCTGTCAAAATCTGAGGAATGGTCCATGTTGATTCACTCAAAATCCACAATTTCCCTTAAAATCTCAAATAAATGTTTTCAAATTTTCAAAGTTTTATTTTCAATTTTATAGGTTTTTATTGTATATGTTAGAAGACGAAGTTGTCTTAAACACCTTTGCTTGGTTTGATTTTATACTAGGGAATGGGGGATATGGGGAATTTGGACCCCGCGGAGTCTGTGGGCAGTGGACTATCTGCGGGCCTATTTTGAGAATCTCAGTCTCCAATATTCTCATCTAGGCCCATTCTTGACCATCCGTTGAGTACCCATGGCATTATGAAAACTTTTTTGCATATATTTCCGTTTGTCAAGGACGAATCAGAGCTCATCTCAACCTTATCGCCAAAATTCCCATTTTTGGGATAATTCAGCCTGGCAGCCCCTGATTCGCTGGGCTGCCCTTCACCGTGGCTCTCAATAATTTTGATGAGCAGAGGATTCAGCTTGGCTCCTGATTCGTTGAGCTGCCCAATGCCATCATTTCCTTTTCTAGAGTTATTCAGCTTGGAAGCTCCTGATTTGTCATGCTGCCAGATGCTGATGTTTCCTCTTTTAGTGTTATTTGTCATGGCAGTCTCTCTTGATTTGCTGAGCTGCCTGATGCCGTGATTCTTGTTGCTTCCATTTTTGGCATAATTTGGCTTGGCAGACCCTGATTCGCTGGGCTGCTCTTTGCCATTGCCAATCTCTATGCATGAGACCTCAGAATTTGGGTTGGCATCCTCTGATTGGCCCAGTCGCCATTTACGTCGACCTTTGCCACCTTTTCCTTGAGGTTTAGTCAATTTTGTGGCATCTGATTTGTCAGAATGCCATTTATGAGGGTTGTTGCCCTCGAGCCCTATACTTTTATATATATTGAGTGCGACACTATTAGCTGCAATCCCCGCCTTAGGGGGGTCAAGGCTATGTGGCGGTCAGGCAGCGCCTTGACCATCACAAAACCTAGCAATATAAACCCCAAAAAGAAAAGAAACGATAAGATTAATGGAGGGGGAATCTGGATGGAATCTCATGGTTAGGCGATGAACTAAGTTTGTAAAATGCCTATGTAGCATATTTTTGATAGGGAGAAAAGTTATGGTGAATGCACCAAATTGGATGGGACTTAGTATCACTTAGGGCGATTATTGGGCAAAATCTTGATTCTTTCCTTTTGTAGGTATGTCTTAATTCACTTTCTCATGAGCCACCTAGTGTAATGGCCGCCTGAAGTTTGAGATCTTTCATTTTGTTTAAGCAGAATTTCATCTCAGGGATTTTTGGCTCAAATTAGTCCAAAGGAATTTTCCTAGTATAGTATTGATCTATAACAACTATTAATTTTCCATATAACTTCTAGATGGAATTTTTAAAAACCCTTTTGGATATAGGCGTCATTTTCTCTTGTTGGATTTAAATGGTCAATATTCATTTCTTTATGTTCAGCATTCTGTTATCCAACATCACCCCTTCAAAAGTAGGCAGAGGAGTCAATGTAGGAATTGTCTATTATGTAGTTGATAATTAACCCAGTTTCTAAAGACTTGATTGAGTATTCATCCCACATGAAGGGTATAGTGTGTGCCCATCCCAGATGTAACTAATTTTTCCCCTTGGAGTACTATCAGATTGTGTTAGAAAAAGACAAAACATGAGATAATAGAAGAGGATAAAGGTTGGCAGATAACATTTGCCACTTGGACTTATCTTGTAACCGCTTTGACTAGAATTGTCATTGTCTCTGAATGAGGTTGTAAAATCTTTCTGGGCTAATCTTCTTACCATATTTTTTAGGCTCCTCGGCATTATCATGGGTAACTTTTTAGGCTAAAAGAGACAGGATGCTAAGTTCTCTTATGTATAAGGCTTTTGAAGGGTAAAATTTCGATGATATAATGGAAGAATATCCTGTAAGCTATCAAGACACTTGGGAAATATTGGTCCCAGTGTGATAAATTGGTGATGACCGTCTTGCACAATATTGAAACTACTTTTTATCTGTTCTTTCTGATTTCCTGATAGTTGATGGGTTGTAGAGCAAAGAAAAAGTCTTGAGTTCCCATGCTTATAGCCAAGATTCTCACAACTCTAAAAGTAAAGTTCTTCCCAATGTCTCACAGAAGAACCTATGGAATGCCATGTCTAGAAAATTAATTCTTTTATATAAGGTAAGCCAACCAGTGGATGGACATTACCGAAAGAAAGTAAACATTGACATGAAACCTGAGCAGGGTCAACTCCATCATAGAAAGCTTTTCCACTTTTGGATTGGGACTTGAAAAATTCTGGTTATGTCATGGGTAAAATTTTCATGTTATTAAACTACTAACTGCCAATAGCTTCCTTCAGCTGGCACCCCAATCTATGTGCAAAAGTGGGAATTAAACCTGCAACCTTCAGGTTGGTAGCCATATGCCCTACCAACTTGCCTTCCACCCCCAGAAAATTTGTTTTTATCAAATTAAAAGTTGCTGGTAGCCTTGGTGGTATGTGCAGGAATGGCAATTTCTTTAACCCGCTTTTCAAAATATTCAATCCCTATGAGGATGTATCAATTTCATCCTGTGGATTCAAGCAGTGGACCTATAAACATGTAAACTGATTGTATGAAACGGTTGCTGAGGAGTCATTGGCTGATACTTGTACTTGCCCTTATGTGTCGTTTGTTTTTTACAAGTTATGCTGCGTTTAAGACTTCCACTACAGGGTCCAGTATCCCTTCCTCATAGTGTCGATTCTTGAAACATTTGTAAGTTTTTCTGGCTCCTCCATGTCCTAAGATATTGTGGGCTTCCATTTACGATGGGTAACCATTTGGTTGTAAATAAGGTAATCAGTCAGATCAAAACTTTCTTGTATAATAACCTGTCAAGCACCTTGGTATTTTGAGAAATGTCATTTATTTATCTTCTGAAATAGTTCATATTCATCCTCTCAAGGGTTCAGATTCATGAGTAGGTCATGTAACCATTCAGCTTCACCGTATCTAAATAGGGAAGGAGCAGTCTAAGCATTCCATCCACATTCATGTGTCGCATCCCTTCTCAATGGATGATATTTATGTCATAGTGCTGAATTTTAAGAGCCCATCTGTATAGAATTCCAAAAGATCTTTCATATTCCATAGTCACTTCAAAGAAGCTTGGCCTGTAAAAATTTTGTAATATGTATCATCTAGGAAGAGACGGAAGTGTTTCACTGAAAGCAGAGCTGCTAAGCATTCTTTCTTAATGACACTGTAATTGCGCCGAACCTTTTCAAGCATCTTGCTGTTTTAAAACACTGAGTAGTCAATGCCTTCTTCATCCAGTTGGGAGAGAGTGGCCCTATAACTATATCAGAGACATCTGTAAAAAGATTAATTGCTTCCCATAGTCATATGTCGCAAATTGGCCCTTGTTTTAGAAACCCATTCATAGTTTCAAAAGTGCTTCTTTGTTCTACTCCCCATACTTAAGGTGTATTTTAGCAAATAAAGAACAAGATGTTCATCAATTTGAACAAAATTATAGATAAGTTAAGGATAATATCCCATCATTCTTGAGTATACTTGTATATCTCTGAGACTCTTTGGTTCAGGAATCTTGGACATTGCTCCAACCTTATCATATAAGGGATTATTTTTCCCTGTTTTATGGTATGTCCTAAGAATTCAGGTCTTGTTGTAATAAGGTGCACTTTGCCAGCTTGAGTTTGATGTTTTGTTCAGCATAATCATTGAAAATCAGATTTAAATGATTAAGATGATCAGTAAAAGCTTTTAAGAGCATCATTATTTCATCTAATTAAACAATCATTCAGCTTAGTTTAAGATCTTGCAAGATGTGATCCATTGCTCATTGAAAAAGGTGGGCGCTTTATATAATTCCTGAGAGATCCAGGTTGGTTTAATAAGTCTTCTGTGCATATTAAGGTTCATTTTCTTGGTCTTCTGGTGATAAATTCATCTGCTAATAACCACTAGCTAGGTCCATTGCAGAAATAAATTTGATTAGGAGAGTTGTTCCAGAGCATCATCAATACTTGGAATGGAATAGCTGTCCCACTCTGTGATACTGTTTAGCTTCTTTTTTTAGCACTAGTGGTGCCCAACCCAAAAGTGAGAGCCGCCCTGCATCTTTATATGCAAATGAGCCAAATAAAGGGATCATTAGAAATAAAAAATCCTAATATAGCCCCTAAGTTATCCGCCTAGGAAGCCATATCAGAACGTGAGGGGGCTTTGAGGAAGCTTTTGTCTGGCGCCCGCTTTAGCTGGCAGACCATGGCGGACAGCATTGGGTTGGGAGCATCAGTGACATGAGGCATAAGGAGGTATAGTTGTGGGTTTTCTTCATTTATGAGGCCAGCGGTGTCCATCGCCTTAACATATTGAGCAACTTGATGCTCGGCGAAATTGATGAGATCTGGCACACAAGTAAGAGACTTGATGCGCTGGCAGGTTTGGAAATAATTTGGGTCAAACAGAGAAGTTTTTGCCACGTCAATGAAAGCGCAGCTCACTCCAAAAGTGAGCTCCTCAATTTCATATTTTGCATCTTCATCAAAATTGGAGGGGAAATTTGGGATAGGAATATCCTCAATTAGGGGTTCCATCGCCCCATGGAGATGTTGGTAGATGAGGGTGTTGGCAGGGCAGCTGCAGCTTCCACCGCCATTTTATTTATATTTTTATAATTTGGGAAGCTATTTTTAGAGAAAAATAGTGGGGGCGTGAATCAGGAGGATTAATAAAAACTCCTCCAATGTGAAATCCAGCTTGACATTGAACATCTGGTCGCTTTCATTGATCTACTCAAGACACTCAAATGGATTAATCTCAGCCAGCGCTGGCCCAGCCACAGGAGTTGGTGCAGTGGTGGAATCTGATTGGCTGTGAACAGTCAAACCATGGCAGCTCAGATGAAACTGTTTCAGCCATCAACTCAGGATTCCGTAACCCAGTCAAACTATTTAATTTTTGTAACTTTTTTAAAATTTTGATTAGCTGCTGCTTTTAAAACAGTGCCTGAATTCCCTGAAGTTGGGGGTGGGAGGACCATTCCCCATTCAAAGAATTTGGGCATGGCTGCAGCTGGGCTGACATCAGAAGGAGGGGCAGCAGAAGTTGTGGAGGCAGAAACTGTGGGGCACTTGCACTTTGAATGATCCAATTTTAGCACAAGGGTAAATTGCACAGCCATTCTTGACCTGCACCTAAAATGGGTGATCTGGCATGGATCTGATCACCATATAAGGGGTAATCACGAGATGAGTATCTCAATGGAAAGGGCATATCGTTGCAAAATCTTGAGGCCCTGCCAAACAATCCGCCCCATTGGGAACCACAAACTGTAGCGTGGTGTCTGTTCCATAAGCGTCCAAACCCTCCATGAGTTTGTGGTGGAGGCACTCAGGGAGGAGATGGGAAGGCAACCTAGCAAACTGGACCACCAAAGTGGCCTCATCCAGGAGCTGGATACAAACTGCGGGAAGCGGAATTTTTTTAAAAATTAATGGCATCTATGATGCTGCCATTGCATAGGCTTCAGAGTGGAAGCTGAGATCGAATACCCCTTAAAGGGGCGGAAATCAATAAAACTGGTGGGTTTAAAAATCACTGTGGCCATCTCGATGATGGCTGAGACTGTTTAGTTTCTTGTAATCCAACACTATTCTTTGATAACCATTTTTCTTCGTTATGAATAACAGTGGGGATGGCCATGAACTCTGGGAGAGCGCAAGTTAGCTGACTTTAATAGTTGTTTTAGATCAGTCTTCATGTATTGCTCCTCTATCTTCTTCTTCCTATAAATTTTTGATTGTATTGGGTTTGAGTCTCCTACGTCAATGTTAAAATCAGGTTCTTCATGTGACCATAATCAGCATCTGACGTTGAGAAGACATACTAATAATCTTCAAGTAGTTGGTGCACCTTATTAAGTTCCTCATGATTTAACTTATGTGATATTTGGGCTTAAGTATGGTGCAAATTATTTATTTGCAGGTAGGTGCAAATCAAGATATGTTACAATAAGGTGTTTTTTCAGTTCTTCAATTTAGCAATTTTTCCTAATCTCCTGATGTTTCTTGACTAAGATTTTGCGCTTTGTCAGGTTTTGGAGTGATATTTTGATCTACCATTCATAAACTGGATGTGAATACCTGGTAGTACTTTTGGCTCTATCTGCTGACTCCATCAACGTTGATGATAAGTAATAGGCTTTTGGGGTATCTTTAAGGTTATGTTGGTAGAAACCACTCTTTTCTCTATTTATTTAACCGATATAAGCTGACCAGGGGACGGACATTACTGAACTAAAACTAAAAATCATTTTAATAAAAATAACGATTCAAAATGAATCGCCCAAAATGGATGGATTGATTGAATCGTACCTAACAAAATATCCAACCAGGTGGGCAGCAAATACTGCTATCCCTCCATGGTGGACGGGGAAGGGGGATCAGGGGCTCGTCTTCAGCTGCATCCATCTCATTCCAGAGTAGGGTGCGTGTTAAGGCAGATAGTAAGGGTGTGGGGCATTGGCAGAATGGGGTTTTATATCCTTGATGACTGGAGCTTCTGAGTAGTTGCCAGCCATCATTATACCAACGATGTATTTGCCCAAAGCATCTTCAGCTTTGAGGCGGCGTCAGAAATTTAATGAACATGGCAATGTTGGTTCGGGTTTTTTTGCTTTCAGATTCCGTGCTACTGTTACCACGTTCTGGATGGCTTAAGTGACATTTTTGTGTAAAGTTTTCATGTTTATCTTACTTTGTGCAGTAAGATTTTTGGGGATGATGGGAGGTGGAATTCCTCCTGCGAGTGCAGCCACAGATTTGGCAGTAGCTTTGCAAAGCGGATGGCAATCTGGTGTGGCGGCTGCTTCTACTGCCAGCTGGTGGTCGCTGCAGAATGGTTTGGTGTTAGGTTGTGGTACATATTTCTGAGGTGGGAATTTTGCATCCCATTCTGCGTTACAGAGCCGCTTGAGTTGCAGTGTTGGTTCTTCAATGACGTTACCTGATTCGTTGATTTCATCCAATAATTCCCATAATTTTTCGTTGAATTGGATTGGGAAATCAGCATATGGTTGAGTTTTATTCAATTCATTTATGGATGCATGGGATTGAACTAAGATCCAATCTGATGTTTGGTTAGATGAATTATTTATGGCATTGGGGCAAGGTGGATGCTGATTAGTGGCTGTAGGTGCAGCTGCAGCATCAGGCATTGGAGGAGGGGAAGGTAGGATTGTACCCCATGTCAGAGTTGGCGTGGGGTGGGCTGTGGATTGGTGGGCGTTGGGCAAACTTTCAGCATCAGCGGAAGTTTCAGAGTATGGGCATTTTTTTTTGAGTGGTCTAACTCAAAACAGGATGGACAAATAGTCCATCCGCCCTCAACGCGGGCCCAGAACGGATGGTTGGGGGCAGATGGGATGGTGGCACAAGGGGGAATTGCCAAAGAAATTTCATAAATTCAGGGCTGATTGTGGCATATGCCCAAGACCCAGTGAGGCGTGTGGCCCCATTTGGGACCACAAATTGTAAGATGGGGTTGGCGCCGTAGGCTGCCAAACCTTCCATCAGCTCCGGGTGGAGCACTTCAGGGGAGAGGTGTGTGGGCAAACCAGCGAACTGGACCACCAAGGTGGTGTCCGTTGGGAGTCAGGTCTGAGTTGTTGGGAGGGGAATATTGTTAAAAATTAATGGCACCGTTGCCACAGTGGCTGCATCAGCTTCACAGGTGAAGCTGAGGTCAAAATACCCCTTATAGGGGCGGAAGTCAATAAAACAGGCTGGTGTCATTACCGCCTGAGCCATTTTGATAATGGCTTGGTCATCATAGGGGAAGAATTTCCCATATTTGACCTTAAGGCTGAAACACATGTTGCTCCAAGGGAGCACCAGGGGCAGCGGGGCACCGCTTGGGTTTGGGCAAGATGGGCATCAAGATCCTTGGGAGGAACGAATTGTCCCAAGGGTTTGGAATGAGTGGGCGAGCCAGTCTGAGCGCGTTTTCCTGTCATACAGAAAATGGAGGGGGAGTTTCGCCACTGCCCCATGCTGGGAAAGTTAGCGGGGGATCTGTTGACATCAGAGCAAGACTTTGGTGTGCAATTAAGTGTTTGCTTTTAATTTACCAAAATTAATTTTCTCAGAAAGTTACGCCAAGAAAAAGAGAGTTTTCACTCTTTGTTCTAATGGGTTAATTTTTACCTAATCACTAGCATAGGATGGTATGCTATCTGCTACATCTACTGTATTGAGGAGCTGATTCATATTTCTTATAAAAGTATATAAATCCAAAGTTAAGCGGAAATAAGGTTTTTTTAGACAAGAGTAATACTTCTTGCTGAAATACTTTATTATCCAACACTAGGGGAACTTTTTATTAAGGAAAGATAAAAGCACCTTCCTTTAGATGATGACTCCTTTATATTCAATCATTCACTGTGTCCTGGTAAGTATGTAATACTGGCTATTATCCAGTGCAACTGTAGAAGCTAATGCTTGTTTCTCAATTCAATTTGGTAGTGAAGAGTAGGCAACTATTGCTTTGGCGTTGTTTGGACATTCAGTGCTATACTCCTGGGTGTAATTGAGGTCTGGGGTGAGTTTGAGCTTATTAATAAGCTAGGATGAGATGACATTAATTGGCAATCATGTATTAAAGATAGCTAATACTCTTACCTTATTAATATCCACTTCTACTTTGGTTATTGTCTCTCCAATTTTTGTTAGTAATGCTAAAACTCGTTATGATGGAGCGTTGCATTTGAATTTATTGCAGTATCAGGATATTTTATCTTGATATTAATAGATTTTACATGCTCAAGATAGGTCAAATCAGTAGTGAAAGGTACTGGTAAGCATCACTAGCAGTATCGATACTCTAAGACACCCAATGCCTTGACTGATGTAGGCGTCATCTGGGACTTGAGCATCATTTGATATTTTTGGTAATCAAGTAATCCAGGATGGCGATCTCAGTGGGTGACCTAAAATATAATAACCTTAACCTCATAACCCCCTTTATAGTTTTCATTAGAATTGTTCTCAATGCACGTGAGGTGAGCAACAGTCAATGTTTTGGTTTCAGGTATTTTAAGATAGTGACTTTAGAGGTACCTGACCCTAAGCTGACCGCCCTTTCTCTGCTCAGCAAGGGCAGGATTCTTCTTAAAGCACTTATATTTAGTGCGTTTACTCTTTTTGCAAAAATTAACTTGGTCTTCTCCACCTTTTTGGGTTTGGTTTACTCAACAGTATATAATCTGGGTTTTGTGGAAGCCTTCCATGTGGTTTCTGGCTTGTGTATGTCAACCACATCGAGTAGAGCTTCCTTGATGTCTAGGACAAAGTTGAAGCTTCATTTGATTGATGTGAAGTGCATGGCTAGGTCGGGATTGCTATTTAAACCAACAACGGTAGTTATAGCATCATTCAATGTGAGAAAATTTAAGGTCATCAGAGTTTAATCCCTGATATATAAGTGATCTGCAAATTCTTCCAAGGTTTCATTTTGGTGTAGCGCAATTCTCATGAAGGCCTTCTTCTTCATACTCAAGCTTTGCTTGGAATAAAATTCTTGATAATCAGTTCTTCCCTTCTCCTCAAGTAATCAGTTTGTCCATGTGAAACCTACAACCTCTTGTGCCATATGATTTAAACAGGACATAATATGCTTAGTTTCTTGATGATCAGTTGCACCTTCTATTGCAGCCTCATAAACATTAAGGAAGAATAAAATACTTCCTTATCCAGGTTGAATTTGCTCTTTAAGGTATCTTTGAAGGTAGTGGCTTCCAATACTGTGACAACATGTACTCCAGGAGCTTCTGATTCAGTTATTTAGTACATGTGTCAAACTGCTCAACTTGTTGATAGAATTAGCAGATTTGATCCTGTAGTGGGTTGAGATGCTGCTCCATTTCTTCAATGGTCAAGACTTGGAGTGACATACAGCAAGTTAATGCATCTTTCAAGAACAACTTTATCATTCTCCAGGTTTCTAAAGCGGATGTCAAGAGCATTGAGTTGTTCTTGATTGGTGGAGCATAAAGTTTATAAGAGTTTATCATTTTTTAATAATCCAATGCGCCAGTTAATGTCTTCCTTCAGTCTTGACATTCATTGCTTTGAAAATTTTGTCTATAATGGCTTTTAATTCTTCTGTAAGGGTACTCCAGAGTTGATCAGTTTCACTGAGAAACGTTAATCTAGTCAATTCTTTATTAACTTTGTGATTTGCTTCTTATATCATTCTCAAATTTTGTTGAGTCGCTCAGCAATTAAATGGGTAGCCACCTGAGTTTCATGGGATACCAGATCCTTATCAACATGCTCTACTCTGGAAGTAAGGTTCTTAGTTACTTATTATGCATCTGAGGTTTAGTGGTCTTAAGCTCATCACATCGCTTTAGGACAAGCTTTAATTGAGACTATAGGAGCTTAATTTGTGCTTTCTTGTTATGACAGCTATTAGAATCATGGGCCGCCATTTCACTTTGGGCTTTGGCGTCCTGTTGTTGAAGTCTATAGGCAAAATCTTTAAGTAGCTTCTGTGTCTTTACATTGGACTCTGCAATATCCCTTCTATGGAGTTTTATATCTATCTCCGCATACTTGTAAACTTCAGAAGAAATGATCCCCATTTGATTATAAAGTTGAATTATATAGTGATGATTTTCTTTAATCTGTTAGTGTATGCCCATATAATTTGCAATGCTAAACTATATACCTGTTCATAGGCCACTATCAACATCCCTAGGTATTGGTATGGTGATGGAGTTCCTCATTATGGCCCCTATCAATTACACAATATGGTATAAAGCTGGGTGTACATATTGCATTATGTATGTTAATAAATTTGTACTCAAGCTGTATGTCTCAGGGATAGCACGAGATTTATATAAGTTCAAAGTATCCTATCCATGCTAGTTGCCCAATTTGCTGCTTGCTCTTTCTCCTGGGTTTATGTATCCTAAATTTAAGTCTCTTACCACTTCAAATGAAATCTGGGCTAGACATCTAGATCATAGGTTCTCCAGTGGATTAACTTTTACTCCTTAAAGGTTACAAAGGGCATACTTCCCATATGGTCATCATCTTCACCATTTCGTTGTGCACCCAGCGGCTTACACTATTGATAGGAGAGTCTTCCATGTTTTGATCAATTAGTTGCAGGTATCAATATGTGATGGCTGTGCCCCTTGTAGTGAGCACCAGCCTGTAGGGATTGTGTTTTTGAGAGGCTTAATGGTGTTAAAAAAAAAGCTTGACATTCAATGCTTGATTGGAGTCTAAGACTTTTGCTTTTATTTTTTAGGTTGGCCAAGTCTCACTTAGGTTCATACAAATAGTTACCCATCTTAAACTTTCTTAGGTTTACTGCACAGATTTGAGGTGTGCAATTAATAGATTGTTAATTAAAAATAGATGATAATTAGTCCAGTGATAATAGTATGAAGCTATTATCCAGCTAAGCATTTCACAGCCAAATATATCAACTTGGGTTTCTTTCATGGAAAGGCACTGTTAACCTTCCTTCAACCCATGTTAAGGTTTTTGAATATTAACCAGATAACAAGGTAAACTATCCCTTCAACTCTAATCCCAAGTTTTGGAAAACTTCTAGATACAAGAGAACTTCTCCCTTCCTTTCTTGATGCTAGAGACTTTGAGAACACAAGACAATTAGATAAGGATTATAATCCCTCAAACTCTTCATAGGATAGCAATAATATAAATGTATTATTATCTAAAATAAATGTCTTATGAGGATGTCTGTTTTAAAATAAATGGAAAAAGAGATATATAGGGGAATTTGGCCTCTGACTCTTCCATTGGCGTCCCAATGGGAATAGCATCCATCACTGGTAAACTTAACCCTTCACAAATCGCACCAATGATAATGATGCATCTGCTCATCCATTCACCTAGTCAGCATCCACCACTGACTAGATTACAATATGTCCTAGGTGGATTTAGAGAAAGTGTGTCCAATGCCGTCATCCAAACCCAGCGATTTGATATAAAACCTAGTAACCTGCTTTGGTAATGGGACCTTTTACCCATTAATATCAGGTTGAGTTGCCTTTAGGCTAAACTGAAAGTTGCTTCCAGTAAAGCATTGTCAAAGCTCAGAAAGTGACAATAAACCCTCTTCAACAAGTGACAACCCTGGTCAATTCACACAAGTTAATTTAAATATTTATAATTAATTTGTTAATTGAATAACTCGTCACATTGTCAGGAAATCCTCCCTAAAAGAACATTAGTAATCTTGCGGAATTAAGTCCAGTTAATTAGTTAGAATTTCATTAAAATTATAACAAGAGTTACCATTTAAATTATAGCTCCCATATCTGCTGTCAGGATTCTCTATGAAAGATGGAAGCCTTTTCATGAGGAGAATATCAACTGACACTAATAATTGGGACTTAATTCTTGAGATGCCCAAATGGTCTCAAAATTCCCATATTAAGGTTTGATGCTATTTTATCAATATAAAAACAAATTTAGGGTATTGCTTTAATTACTCTAAATTATATTAAAAAAATTTTATATTTTTTATTTTCTTTTGCTTTATCTAATCCCAATACCATTTCTGAATCTGCCAATTCAATTAAAAGGTTTTACTATTCTGAGAGCTCAGGAATCTGCTGCCACACTCAAAGGAATCTTGAGTGCTGAAAACCTTCCCTTCAATGCACCTTCCAAGGAATCTTTTTACCCAACTCAATCCCTTTTTCTCTCCCTAAATCTAACCAACATAATCCCATTATCTTAAAGATCTGTTGCTATGAAAGTATTACTAGGAGATTAAGAAGCACAGCTGACCTTACAGGTAGAATGTGATAATTTATTCATTTGGAAACCAGGAATCACTCTTTGAAAAATCCCTTAACCCTAAATCCCCTTATGGTTTCAGCAGTACTATAAATAGTACTAATTTAGTTCAAGTAAAAGGCTTTTCCAGCGGAATTATTATTTATCTTAGTTTTATTTAGGTTCTTATTTTATTTTCAATGGTCAAAATCTGATCCAATGCTGCACACTTCGAAGCCCTGCCTCAGAATCTTATGCAGCTAGTGATATCCCCCTGGCCGCCTGACAGAATGGTACTCCCTGCTGGTAGTTTATAAGTTGCGCCAAGAGGACATAGTGTCAAACCTGGACGAAAATTACTAAATCTACAATTGGCACTCCTGACCCTAAGCTTTTAGTCTACTTACTTTGGAATGGCCAAAATCTAATATCTGCGGTAAGTAACTTCACCAAGAAGCTCTTCAAGTGTGGCCCAGAAGACTATAGCTTTAAGCAACTCAAGATTCTCAATCAGCTAATGCCTATACTAAAACCAATAAGTATGCATTGTTGAGATTCTGATATGACTGGACAATAAGCCCTAAATAGCTATGGCGGATTGGCTAGAATCTGCTGAGCATGATTACTATTGTACAAATATCCAAGTGCCTTAGGATAAGGCGATATTGGGTCAGGAAGGATAATTATTGGATCGCCTCCAAATAAGGTGATAAGGCAATGTTGACATACGACAAATATCTAATAGATCACCTTGAACTAAGGTGATAGTGCATTTAGGAATAGTATACTCTTCCAGAGTCAATGAGAATATGGTGTAACCAAATAGTCTAAGCCAAAGGAGCGGTATTGACCAAAGTTGCTGATATATAAGTGATATGAGATAATTGAAGAGAGGAGGATTGTTAGTAGGAAGTAGAGAGCGGAGCAGAAAGAATCTGCTATTATTAAATCAAATAAAGTAGTGTGTTCAGAGCTAATTGCTTCATATTTTATTAAATCTTTAAGCTGTTTTGAGGACTGATGATCCCCACATTGTCCATCCGTTGCTCAGTGGGAATGACCCTGTGTGACCTTTATGGCGTATCACAACAGTTTTGTCAAAGCTATAACAGTGGTGCTCACTACGGGGGGCCCATTGATCAACCACCAAAAAATAAAAATTCTCCAGTTGCCAGCCATGTCACATCAGTCCTGCTTTGATGGGGAATCCTCATGGCACACTGTGCCAGACAATTATTCAGAACTTAAACTTGATTTGGATGCAGTGCTCAAGAAACAGGATGAGCTTCTCTAGAAGCGAAACAACATAATGAATTAGCTTAAAAACACTTTTAGTTAAATGCAGGTCCTTGGACAGCAAAACAGGCAGCTTACCACTCGCCTGGATGACACTACCAAACAACTACATTGTGCAGAATGTAAGTTGAACAGCACCTCTTACCTTCAGCGCCCTTATTAGAGAGTGGACAAACTTCAAACTCCCGCGTTGGAAGATATGTATTATGATTAGTATGAGGTGAGGTAGCCAGTCAAAGAGCCTTTCCTCGGAACTGCAGGCATCAGGAGCTACTCCGCCCATGATGGCAGCCTCATAGATGATTTTTTTTTGGTGAACCAATTCCTCCAGTTGATGGCTGTACTTCCCACCAAAGGGATTCATGCTATCTCTGAATCAGTGGGCAAGCCATCCGCCGCTGGGCCTACTGGACCAGCTCCTCATTGAGATACTGCTTATGGGTTTCAACCCATTCCTCAGTATGCTCCAAAGGTCCTCAGTTATGAGCGGGAGGAAGAGGGTTGTATTGATAATCTGCCTCCATTTAATTGCGATGAGAATATCCACAGCTTCTTTAAACAATTTGAGTTTGCAGCAGAAGGAGCCTCAGATTGGCGTAAAGCTAAATTGTTAATATCCGCCTTGGATATGGGGAATGCTGACCAACTCACCTGCTATCTTCCAAGCAGTTCTGTTATATACCAAGAATTGAAGGATATTGTGCTGCGGTTGTTTGGAGGTACCACAAAGACGTTTCATCAGAAGGTTGAGTTCTTGACCATTTGGGTTACAGCATAATGAGACCCTCAATGCGTTTGCTGCCCAATTTATGGTGGAAGCCCATATTTTAATTGAGGCGTGGACTTTATCCAAATCTGATGTGTGCATTGCAATGACCTCCGCAGTTAAGCCATACCACAAGCTTTACAAAGTCATGACTCCAATTTTGTTGGGTGACGTACCCCTCCTCAAAACTGTCCAGTTTTTGTGCCGTCTATCCACTACCTTTCCTCCATCCAAAACAGAGCTTAAACATACCACTACTGTCACCAAATTTCTTATTTAGGGAATTCTCCCATCCTGTTCATATTTCACCTTGTAACCCCCAGCCTTATTATAATTATTCACCTTTCCCTTGGCTGAGTTACCCCCAAAAATTTAACTTCTGCTCTGGACCTGCTTGTGATAATCGGCAGCATTCCAACTAATGCCCTGGGCCTAATTACGCTGATTTTCAGCAGTCAACCTATTGACCTGTCCCTGGTTATGTCAATCGCCAACAATAAAATTATTGGCCTAGCCATCTTGTGAGAACCAAGGACGCGGACCCTACAAAAAAATTGTTTTGAATGCAATCTTCTTGGCCACCTTGCCCAGAGTTGCCCCAACCATCAGGTTCACTACATACAGCAGAATCAATACTACTAGGGAAAAGATGGAGCGGAGTAGAGACGGGACTCTCTACCTCCACTATCCCAACCCCAAACGTCCCACCTGAACCTATTGTATTATACTTAGCAGAAGTCCCTCATTATGATGACGAGTTTTTATACCAGCAGCCAGTTGGATGGGTAAACGTACTGACATGGATGCAAGCCAAGTCCATGGCAAAAAAAGGACCTCAGGAGCAACCAAACCCATACGCCTGTCAAATTTCGACCAAGCTTCTTCAGATGAGCTGGACCCAGCCTCAGATTCACCTTCCCTGAAAGGTGTAAACGTTGCCCTCCTGGTAGATGCTATTGCAAAATAATACCCCAAAGTTGGTGAGGGGATTATGAGCTTCCTTGGGAAAAGAGATCCCGTAATTGTCCACATATTAAACAGTCAAAATAATTCTTATTCTGAGTTATATATTGTGACAATTTTGTAGCAAAAAATCAAGTTCACGCTATAATAGATATGGGCGCCCCAGTCAACATAGTTTCCACTAAGTTGGTGGCAAAGTTGACGTTATAGCCTGATGTAGAACATCAAATGGTGTATGGGACCGCTGGAGCGGAAAGCAAATTCTCTTAGTGAGCGTACGTGCGCTACCATTGTGGTTTAGTTCAATTGTTGTTGTAGCTCCAGCAATAGTGTTACCAAACAGAAATTATGGCTTGTTAATTGGACCTGCTTTCATGAAACACTTTGAGGCTGTCATTAACATGACGAAGAACTTCTGAAATATTAGGTCAGTGGATACCAATTTACTTTACCTCCAGTGGAGTGCCAAAGAATCCGGCCATATATGACATATCAACCTTGCAAATAGTGATGGGGTGTTCTGGTTCAATACCATTGACTAAAGAGTAGGGACCTCCCCCATCAGATATACGAATATCAAGGGATGCCGCTCAGAGCTTCTGGGCCTATATCCATCCCTTCTGGACACCAAGTAATAGTACACACTGAGTTAGAGGCGGAATTGCCAGCTGGGCTCTATGTTGAGGTCATTGGGCCTTATCAGAAATCGTGGCTTGAGCCTCATGTGTCTCCAGGAATTATACTATCAGGACACGGGAAAATTAAGGTTTTATTAGCAAATCTCCAAAAAGAAACATTGAAAATCTGCCAGCATCAAATAGTGGCATATCTACACTTGACTCCTGTGGAGGAGGTCTTTTGGGTTCACAAGTTTGGGTCGCTGGACGAATTTGGTAAACTGTCAAACCGCAGCTTGGCATAATGATTGTAGTATCACACAAAATTTTTGATAGGGTTATTGGAATAATAAAAAGACCAAGCAATAGCTTTATTTCAAAAATATAAGGAAACTTTCGCCATTTACAACCACAATTTAGGGTGCTCTTGGGGAGTGGTCCATCAACTGAACACAGGAGATCATCCCCTCATTAGGTCTCAACCAATCCTCCAATCAAGGGTAGCTGAAGAAGTCATCACTGAGGAAGTTGATAATCTGCTGGATCAAGTGATGCTCAAACCATCAAAGATTCTGTGGGCTTCGCCTGTTCTAATTGTAAAAAATAAGTATGGTACTAAATGGGTGGTGATAGATTTCCAAAAGCTCAATAATATCACTAAGAAAAACTTGTACCCCTTGCTGAAAATTGACAATGCGTTGGATTGGTTGGGAGGAGTTTGTTACTTCTCAGAAATGGATCTGATAGTGGGGTACTGGCAAATTGAGTTGCCCATAGTGGAACAGGAGAAATGCTCCATAATCGCATCCAAAGGGCTTTTTCAACCGACATATATGCCTCAAGGGCTGTGTAACGACCCAGCTACGTTCCAACGGGCTATAGACACCATTCTTGGTGACCTGAAGCTGTTGTGCATCTTGCATACCTTGATGACGTCAATGTATTCTCCTGAACGTTTTCTGAGCACCTTACCCATTTGGAGGAGGTATTCCGCTGGCTTGCTGAGGCCAACATAAAGATCAAGCCCCATAAATAACACTTCTTCAAGGCCAACTGGAGTACTTTAGGTTTGTGGTAGATGCAACAGAGCTGAAACCCCAGCTGGCCAAGGTGGAGGCTATCCAAAAAATGACTACGCCAAATTGTAAGCGTGACATACAGGTATTTTTGGGGATGATGGGTTACTACCAACGCTTTATACCCAACTTCAGCTGTATTGGAGGTCCACTGTTTGAGCTACTAAAAAAGGATACTGCATTTGAATGGACGTAATGTTAAAAATACTCTTTTGATACACTTCATATGGTGTTAATCAGTTCACCAGTGCTGTTCTACCCAAACTTTGATAGAGAGTTTATCATCCAGATGGATGAGTCTCTTTCTGCTGTAGGGGCGGTCCTACCCCAAAAAGACAATAATGTGGAGGATCATCCAGTGGCGTACTGCAGTCAGAGCCTGGAACTGCCATTAACATAATAATATTGTGTCCAAGCAGGAGTACTTAGTGGTGCTCTACGAGTATAGGCAATTTAGGATGTATCTGCATGGAGTAAAGTTTAAAGTTGTAACAAATCATGCTTCAATATGCTGGTTGCAGAAACTCAAGGAGCCTGAATGGCGTCTAGCCATATGGGCCCTCAAACTGAAGGCTTATTACTTTGAGATCCTCCAATCTGGAGCAAAGCGCTAGAATGGTGATTGCTTGTCAAGGCTACCAATGGTTGCTATTACAGCAGATTTGAGCAATGTGATGCATGATAAAAATTCTCAGAGGAAAATATGATGACAAACCGCCTCAAGTTATAAAGGCGTTAAACAAGATGCGAACTAATACTTTCCAGAGAAAAGGTGAGTTGTAAAATTTGATTTAAGGCTCTACAGTGAACTTCCCAAAACCCTCAGCATGGCCTAGCTTCATCATGAGTGCACATAAGGCAGTCAGACATGATGGATTTTGCAAGACGTTGAAATTGTTGCGCCATCAATATTATTGGGAAAGCATAAACTTTTGATGTGCTTGAAACAATTTCCTGCTTCCACCAGTGTCAAGTGGAAAAGCTGTTCCACCAGAAGACCTTAAACCAGTCAGTGAAACTGCATTTTGCTTGTCATATGGTTTCCATTGATGTCATTGGCCCCCTGCCAATAGGAGCTACCCAGACCAAATACATTCTGGTGGCGATTGACCACTTATCCAGGTGGGTTGAAGCATGGGCAATATGGGATTTGGGGGGCAGTTACAGTGGCCAAGTTCATAATAGAATATATTATCCAGTGACATGGCTGCCCTCAGTAAACCTTAACAATAACAGAACTAACTTCACTTCCCACATCCTTCCAAAACTATACGAGCAGATGGCCATCAATGGGGTTTTGACAATCCCATATCACCCTGAGTCTAATGGGATGGTTGAGCGAGCTAGTGATACTTTTGTTAACATACTTCATAAATTGGTAGTGGTATCAAAATCTGAGGATCGCTCGCTTGGAATTTATTATCCTGCATATCTATTCAGTCCAAAGTTCAGATGATTGATCCTCTATAGCGCCTGTAGTTTACAGTATTCAGACCATTTAACAACTCACTAGGCCTATTAAATTCGCCTCGACTCTTCTGGCCAATTTCAGGCGTAATTTTCACTTTGGGTTTGGGAACTTCTTCTGAGGCAGGCTTCATTACAAAATGGGAATTTGATCCTTCCAGTTTGTCGACACTTCTCCAAGGTTGGGATTCAAATAAAAAACTAGGAAAAGGATAAAATAAATATAACTTTAACATAAGTTATTTATTAGATAATTTTCATTAGGCCAGGCGCCAGTATTTATACCTCTAGGGCATCTCCTGGCCACATTCTGGCACAAAATTTCAACAGCTATTTTTCCACTAAGTTCAGCCTACAACTTAAACCTTTTCTTAGGTTCATTGGTGGCAAAATACTCTCAAAATTGGGAGGATTTCAGGTACAAAAATTGCAATAAAAGCATGAAAAATTGTCCTAAGATCTTCTGGATTTCAGTTTTGTCATACTGCTGATGAAACACACCTTCTGTGTAATTTTGGCCTCAAGTGAAGTAAATGACGCACCCCTAACTGGGATGTCAGCAGGCCTCTTCCTTGATAGCACTAGGTAACCCTTTTGGGTGGTCAATGCAAGTGCTATCATGCTGATTATGCGGATTGACATGCAAATTT